>CABHPQ010001008.1:0-22829 GCA_902168405.1 Peromyscus aztecus | reverse complement strand
TTCCTTCCTTCCTTCCTTCCTTCCTTCCTTCCTTCCTTCCTTCCTTCCTTCTTTCTTTCTTTCTTTCTTTCTTTCTTTCTTTCTTTCTTTCTCTCTTTCTCTTTCTTTTGTTCTTTCATTCTGTCTTTTTTTCTTAAAAGGGGGAGGTAGGCATACCATGGCATGTGTGTGAAATTCAGAGGACAACTTCAGGGAGTCAGTTTTCTCCTCCTATCTATCACAGGATCCAGGAAGGAATTGTGCTCAGGTCCTCAGACTTGTATGACAACCATTTTTACCTGCTGACGCATCTCACCAGCAGTATCCCTACAGACCAACAGTTCTCAACCTATGGATCTCGACCTCTTTGGGGGTTGCATATCAGATATTTATATTACAATTCATAACAGTAGCAAAATTACAGTTATGAAGTACCAATGAAATAATGTTATGGTTGGGGGGTCTCCACAACATGAGGAACTGTGTTAAAGGGTCACAGCACTGGAAGGTTGAGAACCACTGCTCTAGACTATTGATGGACACTCACCATGTGAGCTGTAATAATGACTAGATTCACAGTTAAAGTCCAACCTCTTAGTGGTGGAGTGTAATCTCTGCATTATGAGAACTTGGATACTCTACACTTGAATAGGTGTGTGTGTGTGTGTGTGTGTGTGTGTGTGTGTGTGTGTGTGTGTGCTTGAGACAGGGTTTCTCTGCATAGTCCTGGCTGACCTGGAACTTGCTCTGTAGACCAGGCAGGCCTTGAACTCAGAGACCTGCCTGCCTCTGCCTTCCCAGTGCTGGGATTAAAGGTGTGTGCCCCCACTGCCTGGCTTGAATAGTTTTAAGAGTGTATCCATCATCTCGCAGAGACAAATCATCTCTGCAAGAAGTCAGGGGTTCCCACTGTGGCGGCCTCTATAACCATCTCTTCTATGTGTGTGTCCCCGTGTACACACAAGTGCACATGCCATGGGTGTGCAGGTACCCAGGGAGGCCAGAGAAGGTGTCAGATACCCTAGAGCTGAAGTTGTCTGATAAAGGTTCCATGAACTCAGGTCCTCTGGAAGAGCAGCAAGTGCTCTTAACCTCTGAGTCATCTCTGCAGCCCATCTTGCTCCATCTTGATGGCATTTCCGTCTAAGATTTTCCTTTCATGTGTCTGGCTGCATCCTTAGCATCTGCTGGTCTTTGAAAGGGGACAGAAATTACTCTTCATTTGTTGGTTTCACAGGCTTGCCTCAAAAACACTTCTATTCATCCATATTTACCAATTACTGCTTCAAGGGCTTTTAAAATTTGCTTAGGAATTAAGTCCACTAAAGAAGAGCTTTCCTGGGTGATCTGCTTCATTCCATGCCCCCCATCCCCTGACACTGGGCATCTGAGGGGACCACACAGGTCTCCAGTTCCTATGAGCTCACCGATGGGGCCTTCGAGTGGCTCGGCATGAGCACCAGCTGTTGGGTCTCAGGGCACGACAGCGGCTGGGATGGCTACTGCGCCACATTGGTGAGGAGACAGGAAACTTGACGCGCCTATGAGCAAGGCTGAAGACACCTAGTCAACAGCTGTCACAAAGAATGGCGGGAAAACAGCCCTGGCTTGCACGAAGTCACTGAAATGGTAGAGCTCTTTGTAACTGCAACATTTTCTAGCTGTACTTTGGTGAAAAGTCTTCTCTTTATTTTTAACTCTTTGGCTTTCCCGCTATGGCTTCGGCTTTATATTTATTCCCTAATCAAATGAATTTCAATCTACCAGACCAAACATGCTCTGCACTCAGCTTCCAGTTCCTAGCTATTTTAGGACATCTTTAGTGCACATAAGAACCTCAATTTGAATGTTTTGCAAAGTCTCGCAGTTGACTTCAAATAAACTCAGCATCTTCTTTCTGTCAGTCGCTGCTTTATGGCTTTCCCTTAAATAACACTGCAGTCTCCCATTCGCTCAGCATTTTAATTAGGAAGTGTTCACATTTCTTCCTCTTGGGGCCAGTCCTTTGAATAACAAGGTTCAAAATGCAGAACACCCAAGTCCAAATTACAGAAGCAGGATGTGCCTGCATTTCTAGGACAGCCCCTGCCCCGGGATAGGCTCTCTCTACAGCTTTGCAGGCCTCGAACTCACTTTGTAGACCAGGCTGGCTGTGAACTCACAGAGACCTGCCTGCCTCTGTCTCCTGAGTGCTGGAATCAAGGTGTGTACCACCACACCTAGTGTCCTAGGAATCTTCTCTCCTAAATCCTGCCTGGCTTTGAAGAAGTGGGTCCTCATTTTTCCTTTCAGACTGGATGGATTGACTTTTCCTTTCCCTAGGTTTGCTCAAAGCAAAAAATGATTGTCTTTCCCATCAGCCACCTCTAAAAAAAATCTCTTTCCTTTTTCCTTTCTCCTTCCCCTCTTCTTCCTCCTCCTTATTCACTTAATGGATGTTTGCAATAATTGGCTTGCTTCATACTCCATGGACTGCAATGGATTTTCTGTATATCACCTTCTTGCCTTTCTTACACTGTTGTTGAAAAGATGGCTTCTAGCCCCTGAATTCAGCCAAGAAAGGGAAGTCAAGACTGATGTCTTAACAGATCTCTGATGTCTGAACCCAGTGACTACCCAGGCTTCGTTATTTGTGTCTGCAGTTTTATGGCAATTGGAGATCTGGAATACTGCCTTTCCAAATGCCATCAAGCCATTTACTTAATCATCAAACCAAGCTCACGGTTCAATTGTTCCCCCAATCACCAGCCCAGAAAGGAGTGATAAAATCAGTTTTTAGCTACACAGTAAGAATGATGACTATATTTGGGGCTGGGTGCTATAGTTCCCATTTCAGTATCAATCAAAGGAGAAGAGAATTGAGAGTAAAGTACTATCCAAAGAACAAAGGGTCCTGGGTCACAGTCCATGGTGCTCTTTTCCTTTGCTAAGGCAATTTTTGATATCATTTTAGGCTGAGAACCAAGAACATTTCTTGCATTACTGTAGCCTGTGGATATGCTATACTTAAAGAAACAAAACACTGATATAAAAAGGCGCCCATATATACGATCAGAACTATTGAGCCAATTTGGAGTTACATGTAGAGAAAGGATTGAGTGAAAATAAGTCAGGGTCAGCTGGTAGAGTTGCTATTAATGGTACCATTCTTATGCCCAAGTTTTTGAGACTGGCTTACTCTTTGCTATTTGTAATTTTGAGTTTGAATGACAGCATTTCTAAAATCTTGGGATGGGCACGCCTCTGGGGAATTATCTCGATTGTGTTAATTGAGGTAGGAAGACTTGCTCACTGTGAGTGGAACCATTCCTTAGGTAGAGGATCCTGGACCATGCGAGTGGAAAAGGGGAACAGAGTCATAAGCATGTATTCATTATAAAATGAATGATAAGTGGTGCCTGTTACCATGTGGAAAGGTCATGGTCAAGACAGAACCCAGTATTAGTTTTAGAGCTTTATTAAGAGGAAGAGGGGTGGGGAAGGACCAGATCTGGGAAAGAGCACGTGGGGAGGGCAGAGGAAAAGATGGGGGGCGGGAGGGGAGAGCAGAGAGAGAGAGAGAGGGTGGGGTCTGCATCTGGCTTTTTAAGGGCTCCCAGTGAAGCAGGCTTACAGAACTACACCATGCATGCTCTGATTGTGTGACCACACCGCATGCACAGTCACCAGCACACACTGATGATGTGAGACGCAAGATTCTTTGCTTAACTCCTGAACTGTGCATGTGCAGTCATGTAGCTGGAGTGAGGGCAGAATTCTAACACATTACTCTCTGCTCCTTGACTGTGGTGGTTATGATGTGAGTAGCCACTTCAAGCTCCTGCCATGATAGACTGTACCATCATGTGCCAAACAAACCCTCCTTTTCCTTTAAGTTGCTTTTGCCAGAGGATTCTATCACAGCAACAGAAAACAAATAAATCCAAGCCTGCATGAAGATGGAGGTAGAGCTGGGCTTATTAAGTGATGTGCCACTTTGTCTCTCAGTTTCCTTGAACTTCACTTCCTCTCCAGTTTGCGCCTGGTGGTCCCTAATTCAGAAGATTTCTGTGCTAGCATCTTCAGGGAAGACGCCTTTGGCATTCATCTGGGGTAGGAAGAGTTGGCTACCTTGCCACAAAGGGCTGGAGAGGGAACCCTAGAGGTTGTTCACTACTTATGAAAACTTCAGTCAACAATACTATGTTCAACTCCACCCAGCCTCCTACTTTTAGAAGTCCCTATCACCCCCAGTTTCTGTGACTTCTGGTGTTGGTTTGAAGAGACATACCCACCCTGCACAGGATCATGTATTTGAATGTTGGTCCCTGGTTGGTGGCACTGTTTGGGGAGCTTGTGGGGTCTGTAGGAGGCAATGTTGTGGAATATTATTTTAAGGTGTGTTGCTTTTGTTTATGTTGCATTTGTTTAACTCTGTGAAGCTGTGTTACTGTGCCTGTGTAAAACACTTGATGGTCTAATAAAGAGCTGAACAGCCAATGGCGATGCAGGAGAAAGGCTGGTGGGGCTGGCAGGCAGAGAGAATTTATTGGAGGAGAGCTAGGAGCCACAGAAGGAGGAGGACTCCAGGGGCCAGCCACCCAACTACACAGCCAGTTATGGAGTAAGAGTAAGAGTTATAAAAGTAAGAGAATGGGAAAAGTCCAGAGGCAAAAGACAGATGGGATAATTTAAGATAAGAAAAGCTGGCTAGAAACTAAGCCAAGCTAAGGCTGAACATTCATAATTTTTTTTTTCGAGACAGGGTTTCTCTGTGTAGCTTTGCGCCTTTCCTGGAACTCACTCTGTAGCCCAGGCTGGCCTCGAACTCACAGAGATCTGCCTGGCTCTGCCTGCCCAGTGCTGGGATTAAAGGCATGCGCCACTACCGCCCAGAGAGCATTCATAATTAAGAATAGCCTCTGTGTGTGATTTATTTGGGAGCTGGGTGGTGGGCCCCCCAAAAAGACAAGAACAAAAACAAATGATTTGGCATTCCAATGTGGGTCATATTTCCATGTAGGATCTGAGAAAGCTCAACAACGACAATATCAACAAAAAAGGGATACAGCTCTTTTAAGAGTTTCAGCCAGACAGTTTCTGCCAATCACTGAGCACTTGAGCATCTAATATGTTAAGTAGGAACAAAAAACTAAGTAAAGAACACCTTCCACAGTGCAAGCATTGGCATTCTAGAGCCCTAGGAAGGTTGAATGCAGTTCCTGGTCAGATACACCTCCAATATGGCCACAAGTTTTATGCTTGGCTTTCACGACCAGAGAAGCGGGTGGAGTGAGTGAGCTGAGAAGCCTCATGTGGAGAATCCAGGTGTAGGTTAGCAGTTTAAAAGTTTGCTCATACTGTCAAAAAAGGCTATAGATACACAATAAAAGAGATCCAGACAGAAAAACCTCTAAAAAGGTTACAGTGTGTTTAACAATGTGTGCAGGCTTAAGAAAACAAAAAGGGAATAGTCATAGAAAAAAAAAAGAATAGTTTATAAAGTCTTTAAAGAGAGAAGTGAAGTAATACCAAAAAGAATAAGCCATGTAAGATGGGAAATACACGGAGAATCTGGATCCTATATGTTATTGTGTTGATTTTGAATTTTTTGATTATTAATAAACAAACAACAGCCATAAAGAGACCTGGAATTGAAAGAGGGACTGTTGAAATAAATCAGCCTATATACTTTAGGAATGCCTTAACTTTTAAAAAGTCAAAAAATATATTTATCAAATGGAAATCAAAAATGCTTTAGAGTTTTGTTCCCACAGGAGATGAGAGGCTGTGGATTCCTTCAGGGCTAATATGGATCAGGTTTGATCAGGCAAGACCTCTTGAAACTTGACAGGCGATATCTTTTTTTTTTTTTTTTTTTTGAGACAGAGTTTCTCTGTGTAGCTTTGCACCTTTCCTGGAACTTGCTTTGTAGACCAGGCTGGCCTCGAACTCACAGAGATCCGCCTGCCTCTGCCTCCCGAGTGCTGGGATTAAAGGCGTGCACCACCACCGCCCAGTGACAGGTGATATCTATGAGCAAAGGTTACTGCTGGTGTTCCCAGGACTTGGCCATTATCTCAACTTTTCTCTCTGGGACCCTAACGATACTTTGTCCACACACAGTAGGAAGAAGTACGGAGAAAACTATGCCCACATTCCCAAGAATTGGGGGGTGTGGGTGGTTTTTTGTTATTTGGTGGGTTATAGATGTTTGTTATCATTTAGGGGAATGTAGAATATTGATACAAATTGAAAGTTATTTTTGTTACACTGTACATATGTTTCTACTCTTATTTAAAGGATTTTTGTATATTGATAAAAATTTAAGGTTACTTTTGTTTCAAAGACCTACAGAATATGGCATTTACAATGTTTTGTTAATTTAAGATTTTTTAATGACAATGAGACACATCTGCTCCTGGCAGCACCAATTTACTTCAGGGAAGATAATGGGCATTGAAGGAACTCTTTATGGAGTTTGCTTTCATTGTGGCAAGGTAAGACACTGGGCAAAGATACTTTGCCTTTGACTGCTGACAATGTGCTGTGCATACTGGACATGTAGGGCACACAAGAAAAAGACTGTTGAACTTTGCCAAAACAAGGCAGGGCAGTCTTTCAAAATTCCTGCTTCACAGAAGAGTCTGTCAGACATTCTGCAGGACACAGAAGAAAATGACTGATGAATTTTGCCAATACAAGGCAGGACAGTCCTTCAAATTTCCTGCTTCCCTGAAAAGTCTGCCAGATACTATGGGCTTGTAGGCTGAGGATGGATGCCCCAGTGTTTCAGAAGGAACCTTGGGTGACTGTCCATGCATTCAGAAGTCTCTGTCATTGTTAGAGTTTTGGAAGTTGTTTGTAATGCACTTTTTGTTTACTCAAATAATATTATCTTCTGGGTATTTGATGGAGTTGAAGACTAGATAGTTATCGTTGCAGTTTTCCTTAGTTATGATGGAAAGTAAATTAAGTGTAAAGTTTTAGATTCACTAAGAGGATAGATAATACATTATTTTCTCTGAATATGCTAACTACAAATGGACAGAATATTGTGAATGTAATCCTTACTTGATAATAATAATTATTATTATTATTATTTAGGTTTTTCGAGACAGGGTTTCTCTGTGTAGCTTTGCGCCTTTCGTGGAACTCACTCTGTAGCCCAGGCTGGCTTCAAACTCACAGAGATCCGCCTGGCTCTGCCTCCCCAGTGCTGGGATTAAAGGTGTGTGCCACCACCACCTGGTGATAATTATTATTGTATATAGTCTTACTATGTTTAAGTTAAAACTCTTTCATTTTTATTTAGACAAAAAGGGGGAAATGTGGAATATTATTTTAAGGTGTGTTACTTTTGTTTATGTTGCATTTGTTTAACTCTGTGAAGCTGTGTTACTGTGCCTGTGTAAAACGCCTGTTGGTCTAATAGAGAACTAGCCAATAGCAAGGCAGGAGAAAGGATAGGTGGGGCTGGCAGGCAGAGAGTATATATTGGAGGAGAGCTAGGAGCTAGAGAAGGAGGAGGACTCCAGGGGCCAGCCACCCAGCTACACAGCAAGCCACAGAGTAAGAATAAGAGTTACAGAAGTAAGAGAATGGGAAAAGCCCAGAGGCAAAAGACAGATGGGATAATTTAAGATAAGAAAAAGCTGGCTAGAAACTAAGCCAAGCTAAGGCTGGGCATTCATAATTAAGAATAAGTCTCACTCTCTGTGTTCTCTCTCTCCTCCGCTCCCCCTCCCCCGCCTTTCCCTCCTAATAAAGCTCTAAAAGTTAAAAAAAAAAAAAAGGATAAGTCTCTGTGTGTGATTTATTTGGGAGCTGGGTGGTGGGCCCCTCAAAAAGACAGAACAAAACAAACAGCAGAGTCTTGCTGAGGAAGTACACCATTGGGGGCAGGCTCCGAGAGTTCATAGCTTTGTCCCACATTTCCAGTTCCCTCTTTCTACAGTGGTTTGTTGTTGAAGACATGATCTTCTAGATTCCTGCTCTGGCTACCCATGTTTCCCATGCCATTATGAACTCTCTGAAATTTTAAGCCACAATACACCATTTTCTTCCATGAGATGATTTTGATTATGGTATTTTATTATAGCAACTGAAAAGTAACTAATAAGCTTTTGATAGAGGATTGATATCTAGAATACTCAAAACAATATATATATATAAACAAAAATTAAACAAGACATATGAACAACAAAAATTCAAATAACCTAATCAACAAATGGATTAAGGAACAGGCAGTTCACAAAGGAGGAAACACAAATGGCCAATAAACATATTAAAACTGTTCATCCTCACCAGCCATCAAAGAAATGCGAATCAAAACTATATCAAAGGGCTGGAGAGATGGCTCAGAGGTTAAGAGCACTTACTGCTCTTCCAGAGGACTCGGCTAAGGTTCCCAGCATCTACATGGTGGCTTAAAAGTGTGTGTAACTCCAATTCCAGAGGATCCAATGTCCTCTTCTTACCTACACAAGGAGCAGGTACACACACCGTGCACTTTCACACATAGAGGCAAAGCACTCATAAACATAAAATAAAAACAAATATTTTAAAACTGAGATTTGATCTTATTCCAGCCAGAAAGTAGTCTATTCATTAAGGAAAGAATCAACTGGGGCTGGAGAGATGCACCAGTGGTTAGGAGTGCCTAGTATTCTTGCAGTGGACCCAGCTTCCATTCCAGCACCCACATCAGGCCACTCACAACTACCCATAACTCCAGCTCCACCTCCACTTCCTAACATATACATACTTAAAAATCAATAAGCAAATAAAGTTCTTGCTGCTTTGGCAGTGTTTATATTAAGAAAGAAGCAATATCAGGTGCTGGTATAGATGTGGACAGAAGGGAACTGTTATACATCACTATTGGGAATGTAAATCCACCCAGCTTCCATCAAACTTAGTATGAAAAGTTCTCAAAAATTAAAATTAAAAGTATTATCTACCAGATGACCCAGCTACACAACTCCTGAGGGACTCCAATGAGGGACTGTATCACTGAGATATTTGCACATTCATTTGCAAATATTTGCAGCAATCCAAATAGCTAAGTTATGGAACCAACTGGGTGTCTAACAACAGAAGAACATG
Organism: Peromyscus aztecus; assembly: GCA_902168405.1. Lineage (NCBI taxonomy): Eukaryota > Metazoa > Chordata > Mammalia > Rodentia > Cricetidae > Peromyscus > Peromyscus aztecus. The sequence goes on along the minus strand of CABHPQ010001008.1, from coordinate 13,763 downwards.
TGGTGTACATACACGATGGGATTATGTTGTTTACTAGAAAGTGGATATACTTGCAGACAATCATATCAAGCCAATTAAACCAGTCTCAGAAGGACAAATGTTGGATGTTTTAGCTCATTTGTGGTTCCTAGATCTTATATAGTTACACAAAAGAATATGTGTATATATTAATGCAAAACTGAAATTGTCTAGGGGAAGAGAAAAGAGAGAAGGGGAATGAGATAGAAAGGGGGAGTTATGCTAAATATACAATATATGCTTGGGGTTGGAGAGATGGTTTAGTAGTTAAGGTTATTTGCTGCTCTTTTTTTTTTAAAGATTATTTATTATGTATACAGTGTTCTGCGTGCATGTATGCCTGACTGCCAGAAGAGGGCATCAGATCTCATTACAGATGGTTGTGAGCCACCATGTGGTGGCTGGGAATTGAACTCAGGACCTCTGGAAGAGCAACCAGTACTCTTCACCTCTGAGCCATCTCTCCAGTCCCATGTTTGCTGCTCTTGATGAAGCTCAGAGTTCAGTTCAGAGCACCCACATCAGGAGGATCACAACTTCAGTTCCAGGCAATCCAACTTCCTCTTCTGGCCTCCTCATGTATGTAGTATACACATGGTGTATACTCAAGCAAATACACACATACATGTAGTTGAAAATAAAATGAAAATATAGCTCTCCAAGAAATTTAAAAAATTAAATTAAAAATTAAAGACAATGCCCATATTCACAATGTTTTTTTAATCCATAAAGAAGAATGAAATTATGATATTTTCAGGAAAAAGGATAGAACCAGAGAGATCATTATATTAAGCAAAAAGAGCAAATAGTTCATGTTTTTTTCTCATGTACAGAAATGTGAGGTTTAAGGTGTGTGTGTGTGTGTGTGTGTGTGTGTGTGTGTGTGTGTGTGTTAAGCCTTGAAAATAGAAAGGGGACCATGGGCTGGGTAGTGATGGAACACACCTTTAATCCCAGCACTAGGGAGGCAGAGGCAGGCTGATCTCTGAGTTTGAGGCCAGCCTGGTCTATAGAGTGAGTTCCAGGATAGCAAGGGGTACACAGAGAAACCCTGTCTCAAAAACGAACAAACAAACAAAGAAAGAAAACAAAAGAAAATGGCGATGAAGATGGGGAAGGCCGAGATTTTAAGAAGTGAAGAGAAGGGAACAGAATACATGTGACCTGAAAGCAGAAGATGGGGTGGGTGGTATTGAGGAGGAGAAAGGGGATCACTAAGAGCCCAGCACAGGAGATGGGAGGGCAGTAGAGAAGGGGTAGAACAAAATTAATGACATCTATATATGAAGGTTTCATAATGAAACCATCACCGTATGTTGATTTAAAAAATTAGAGTTGAAAAAAGCAACTATAATAATATTACACAGTGACTTTCCTGACTCAGGGCGTGTGGGGAGGGCGGGCATGAAAATGATGGCATACGGGAAGGGTTGAAAGCAAAAGAATGAAGTATTTATCTGAATTTCTATTTTCCAGAGTCTTTTTCTACATTGTCCAGTGAGTAACGTGCTCTGATTTAGGTGCTGGAGAGTGAATAAAAGGATCCCAAATCTTTAAGTCTTTTCTGCGGAATTTCCCTGGTTCTTCATCTGATTCCAGACAGTTCAGTCAGTAATGTGAGCTGACCTTCGGCCACAGGCAGAGTGACAGAGGAGAGTGACTAGTGCCTTTTTACAGCGAGAAGCAACCCAACTATCATTGCCTTTGCCAAGACAGAGAAGACAAATTGTCAGGGGCTCCTGTTTGTCATTGGCAAGAATACCATGATGCTGGGGCGACACAAATTACTTCAGAAGTGCGGGGCTCTTCTGTCACTTTCTGAGAATCCGTTTGGCTTTGTCCACAAAGACTCCCGATGGAGGGTCTGAAATTCCACTTTTTGATCAGTCAAAAGCGTGGCCTTTTCACAGCACATTTCACCATGCCAACAGCCGTTTCCAGAGAGGAACTGAGAATTAAGTGGAGCTCTGGTTGCAGATGATTCTTTTTCATGCCTAGCTACCCAAACAAAGGGAGAGAGCCAGAAGCCAGATCTGCAAGGGAGCACACACAATGGGACTGGTGCATGGGAATGTTCAGGGCTCTGCTTGATTAAACTGCCTCCAGAGCGCCGGGGGCAATTGCGCTAAGCCTCCCTGGCTTGTATTTTGGCAGCTCTCTCTTCCCAGCCCCCTCTGCATCTCCTTCTCCACATCCTCAAATCCATTTGCACCGGAGTTTGGACCGAGCCCAATTCACACAGACCAGCAGTGCTGTAATTGGTATCTTACTTACCTTGGCTTCTTTGTCTCTGCTTTTGATCATTGCAATAATGACAGCGTTTCTTTTCTCTCTTTACCACTGGAAAACAAAAAAACAAAAACAAGAAGAAAAAAAAAAGAGAGAGAGAGAAACTCTTGACAGACTCTGGGAGTTACAGTTGAGTTTTCTGATGTACTGCTCCAGGGAAATAAAATGCATATTTTAAGATGTTTTTCTATTTCTGTTTCTCTCTTCTCAGCTCAGTCAAACAGACGACACTGATGGGAAAACATTAACATGGAGAATTGATCCCGCCCCCCCCCCCCCCCCAAGGTGTTGGGACCACAGAGGCAGCATCCTCCAGAGTTGATACGTCAAAATGTTGATGCTCTCATTTAAGACTGTCATCGTTGTGGTAATTGGTACCTCCATTTGTTAGACTCTGTTTGTTTATATGCGTTTCATTTCAAGTGATGTTTCTTAGGGTAATATTCAGGAGGGCTCGGGGCTCCTGGAGTGAAAAGTGTTACATAAACTGAAATGATTACCCCCTGGCAAAAGGTAATCTCCCTGGCACACACCACCTGGTTCTAACAGCTCACATTTGCACAGCACCTCACTGTTAAGCAAGGATTTTTCTTGTACACTCTCTCATGCAATCCCCCTGATAACACTGTGAGGAACACACTGAGGGAGGTGGGGATCCCAGAGCTCTTCTGTTTTGCCCTGCCACCAGACACGTGTGGTCTCTACCTGGCAGTTGGCTGCCTCTTCACAGGTGTTACTGTGTCTTGCTAAAGAAACCATCCCAGGTGGCTCAGTCTCAGACGAGGCAGATTTACGGGGGCACAAAACCAGCACAAAGTAATTGGAGGAATTCCATTGTTTTTTCTTTCACAATCTCCAAAGGAGGAACACTGGGCAGGTAATTGGTAGGTCCTTCTGACAGTCTGGGAGAGCCTGGGAATGTGTGACTAAAATTCATTCCATCAACATTTTAGTTAAGGATGCAAACATTAAAGCAGTATTTGTAAATGAATGAAGCGTTCAACTTAACCTCAGGCTAGGAGATACTTGCACTATGCCAGGAGTGAGGTGTGTGTGTGTGTGGGGGGGGGGGGGGGGGGGGTCTGTCAGTTTCAGCAGGCAGCTGCACATATGAACTTGCAGCAGCACTTGTGACAGTGTGTGCAAGACCTGTGCAAGTTCAAGCCAGGCCAACTCCCAGCGTGGAGAGAAGTAGACGCAAAGGCCCCACCCCTAGCCACAGAGCTACTGGCAAGTGATACCTGCTAGGAGAAGGAGAGTCAGCTTCCTTTCAGAGTGCAGCCCCTGCTGCGTCTGGGCTCCAGTGGATGTTCACAAATCCAAGAATATATAGGCAGCACAAATTGGACTGCATGGATTTAAAAAAAATGGAAAAAAGACACAAAATCTGGACCTGGGTTGAGAGCACTGGCTGCTCTCCAGAGGACCCGGGTTCAATTCCCAGCACCCACATGGCAGCTCACAACTGTCTATAACTCCAGTTGTAGGCCTTCTGACAGCCTCACACAGATGAAACACCAATGAACATAAAATAAAAATAAATTATTAAAAAAAAGTAAAAATAAATAAATAAATATATAAGCCAGGAAAAAAAAAGACACAAAGTCAATAGATAGGGAATGGGGGATGGATATGAGAGGAGGAGTTGGAGAAGGGGATGAATATAATAAAAACACTTACAAAATTTCCTAAGAACTAATAATATATATGTACATATTGTATATATAATATAAAAATATAATATATATTATTTTAAAAAGCTGTGTACGACTGGAGAGATGCTTCAGAGGTTAAGAGCACTGGCTGCTCTTCTAGATGACCCAGGTTCAAGGATCTAGGTTTGATTTCTAGAACCCACATGGTGACTCACAATTTGTAATTCCAGTCACAGAGGAGCCAATACCTTCTTCTGGCCTCCATGGGCACTGCACACACAGAGCACAGACATACATATAGACAAACACCCAAATACATACATACAAATAAAAATAAAGAAAAGTTAAGAATAAAACAAAAACATGTGTAGCCCTGGCTGTCCTGCATCTTGCTCTGTAGACCAGGCTGTCTTCAAACTCACAGAAATCCACCTGCCTCTGGTTCTTGAGTGTGAAGATCAAAGGTGTGCGCCACCACCACCCAGCTCTGAACTGAGATTTTTATTAAAGCATTTCTAGGCATTTAACAGTTCCCCTTAGGTGAGGTGGGGTGGGGAGTCCTGGAGAGATGGCTCAGCCATTAAAGGCTAGGCTCACAACCAAAACATGTAAGAGTTCAGTTCCCAGCATCCACAGCTGTCTCTCCAGCCACCTTTTTTGTCTTACACCACAGCAGCACACATGGATGGTATATAAAAATAACAATCTTAAAAAAGAAAGAAGGAAAGGTTAAAAAAAAAATGAAAGAAACCCACCCTCCTATCAGAGCACTAAACGATACTGTAGCATTGTGGTTGTGATTTGCTTTCTTCCCAGGTCCTCTTGAAGGGATGGCACAGTGTATTACACACAGCTGTAGGTGGCCTCCTACAGTGAGGGGAGGGAGACAGTTTTGGAAGAGCGTAGGCCATCAACAGCCAGCTAGTGCTTGGCTCCAAGATCATCAACCAATTTTGCCTCCTGTGCAGACCTTGGTGTTTAGAGCCTCAGTTTCCCTGTGTCAGTATGGGTGAAAAAATCCTGCTTTACAGAGTAGTTGTTAGAATTAGATGAAATAACATGTGCTGTATGAATGGCATGTATAAGCAGCTCACATATTGTGGCCCTATGGCTTGATGATTTACTATGACTTGATGATTCTTCACAAGAAGAATCATGCACAAAATCTAGACACCTGAGGTCGGAGCATCTCTCAGCTTCCTCCCTTGCCTCTTTAAAACCCTAAGGACCAACAGGCTGGAAATTCTTTATTGAGTTGATGTTAGTCGAGATTCATTGCAGCTGTGCTCCCAACTCATATCTTGATAGATCAGTTAGACCAATAGGATGGGCGAGTTTTTAGAAAGGACTGTTTTGGTCAGTTACATAGCAGCTAACACTTGGTCTAGACTCTGGCTTGTGTAAAAGATTAAAATAGGAATCAGTAATTACAGCTTTATTAGGACTAGAGATACAGTTCAGTTGGTAGAGTACGTGCCTAGCACACTTTAAGCCCTGGGCTTGATTCCCAGTTCTGTATAAACTGGCATGGTTGCACTCTGGCCTTGGCTACATATCAAGTTGGAGGCCAGCCTGGCATATGCGAATTATAGCTTTATCTATTCTTAAACAGCTCTAATCTATAAGATCTGACACCATACTTAAGGACAAGTGGGACAGTGAAAGCATTTTCTAGAATCTGAAGTGAGGATCACACCAACCCTGTATTCCCCCTTCCTCCTTTTATACTTCTCACTACTTGTTGTGGGATACTTGCTTACACTGTGAAGATGTGTCTCTGCCTAAGACGTCTTCTGATTGGTTTAATAAGAAGCTAAATGGTCAATAGCTAGGCAGGATAGCATAGGTGGGACTTCTGGGCAGAGAGAGAGAAACGGGGAGGAGGAATCTAGGTGCAGGATGTCACCAGTCAGACAAGGAGAGGAAACAGGAGGTGCAAGATGGAAGAGAGGTAATGCCATGTGGCAAATGTAGATTAATATAAATGGGTTAATTTAAGTTATGAGTTAGTTGAGGGTTGGGGATTTAGCTCAGTGGTAGAGCCCTTGCCTAGCAAGCGCAAGGCCCTGGGTTCGGTCCTCAGCCCTGAAAAAAAAAAAAGAGTTAGTTGAGATAAGCTTAAGCTAAAGGCCAAGCTTTCATAATTAATAATAAATTTCCAAATCATTATTTGTGAGCTAGTGGCTGATGAAAAGGCTTGCTACAACCACTCACCTGGGTGGAGCTGTAGAGGTCTCATCCGGCCATTCTTCTGCAAAAATGTTAAGTCACAGACCTAGGTGCAAGGCAAAATAGCTCCAAAAATATAGGAAATTTATTGGCTCATACGGTTTGGAAATTCTGTGGCATCTCTGGCTTCACAAAGATGCCCAGTGATTGACTCTGTTGGACAAGAGGTGTTCTGTTTTGATTATTCTGGCAGAGAAGTCCTGGAGAAGATTCTAATGGGCTGGGCTATCTTCATATGAGCCTACCTTTGACCCATGTGCAAGGACCAGAGCGAAGGGACATGTTGATTGGTCAGCTTGTGTCATATGACCATACTTGAGTTGAGGGAAAGAATGCATCACTATTTACAGTGCTCTTTGAACCAAGTGAACTGGAGGAGAGTAAAACATATACCTTCCATTCACCCCCTTGATTGTACTTACTCTGTTGACAGATAAATTGTTGTGACTGAATGCCGTAACATTTGTCTCTGGTGTTGAGGCCTGAGCTTTCGTGTGGAGCCCCTGCTATACTGTAGCCTTTCTGTCGGTGACATTAAAAACTCCCTACTCCCCAACAATTCAATGTAGTGTCCCCTTGAAGTATGCTCCTCCCTCCACTAACAAACTTCCAATAGTACATGGGAGACAGCAAGCCTGCATGGACTAGGAAAGAACGAGGTCAGTTTCTGACATGGTGAGCATTTGTTATTTATGGAGAGTTCTGAGAACAGGAAGTTAAGTTTCACAGTTAATACACCAGGGCAACTAAACTCAGACTTTGTATTGTGGAGGGTGGATTTTTTTTTTTTTAACTTGCAACTGAAATGAATGCCTAAAGAAACAGAAAAACAGGCTCTGCCAGAGAATACTCATCGTGGAGAAGTTTGGAACAGGCAGATACGCAAAAGGGAGCAGCAGACCCTTTCATCTACGGACTGAAGGCTCTGAACATTTCTGGAGAACACTGCCTGCAGCAGCAGTGACCATTTGTTTCAGACAAACTTACAAACATGGTGCTGACTTTTCCTGCCTTTTCAAAGGGTTTAGGACTCCTGCTCCCCTACAGTTGAGGTCAAAGCAAAAGAAGAAAACCCCTGGATCAGAAGTTTCATTAAGTTTTGAATGAACCTCTTTGCCTATGACAACCACCATTTTTCCCTACTCATGCCTCTCCCTTAAGTTTTTTCACTTCCTTTTCCAGCTGTTGCTCAGAAAAACAGCTCTGCAGCTGGGAACCTTGATCAGCAATAACGCCCAAGCTTCCTCTTCTGGTGAGACACTATGCCTAGTGGAACCTAGTGGTTTCTGTCACCAGCTTAAAACTAATCACACATTTTAGGATCCTTTCTACTCTTGTGACAAAACACCATGATCAAGGCAGCTTAAAAAGCAAAGTTAGTTGGGATTAAGGTTCCAGAGTGTTAGTGTCCATGATGGTGGAGCAAAGGCATGGTGAAGAACAGCTGAGAGTTTACACCTGGGAATGGCTCAATCTTTTGAAACCTCAAAGCCCACTTCCAATGACACACCTCCTAATCCTTCCCAAATAGTTCCACCTACTAGAGACCATTTATTCAAATATATGAGCCTATTGGGCCATTCTCATTCAAACCACCACAAGGACTTAGAACCAGTTGCCAGGAGATTTCTCCCACGCAGTTAGTGAAGAGAAAGGTTTTTTGTTTTGTTTTAGTTAGTTAGTTTTTTTTTTTTTTTATAACAAGGCAGATTCATCTTAGCTAAAGAGAATAGCCATTTTTACTTTTTAAATTTTATAGTTTAATATAGAGACTAACTTCAATGTCAAATCTTTTCAGGAGCCTGCCTCACCTAACAAGTACATGTCAAGGTGGCTGCCGGTTTTCTCTGTTTTCTGCAGTTCACATGAAATAGGTTGTTTCTTTTTCAATTTGATAAACAGTTGGGACAGCTGGAGTGTGAGGCTGCTTGCTCCAATCTGAGGAGATCAGGAAACATATATAGAAGAGGAAGTGTGTCTGGCTATAAAAGTCACTTCCTCTGTCTAGGCTCTACCTAACTGGAGTACATGATGACTGAAAGTAAATCCCATTGCCATGCCTTCCCTGCCACTGTGGACTGTACCCTCCAACTGTGAGTCAAGATAAACCCTTCCTGAAGCTGCTTCTTGTCAGTCTTTAGTCACAGCCACAGGGAAGGTGATGTCCTCCAAATTGAAATATCTCCTTCTGGAGGGTAGCGCCTTAAGGCTTGAGGTAAGCAAACTTACTAGACTCAGGAGGTAAACTCAGGAGTCTTAGGAAGCTCCTGAAACTTACAAGCTGCACAAGGCTCCACCCCCCAGGTCTAATTGTAGGGGAGAGGACATTATCTGACCTGCAAGCTGTGCAGGAAGCTTCAGGGATTGAGTTTTTGTGAGTTGTGACCCATGCTGGGATGGACTTTTCAGTGGTATAGCTATCTTTGAGTCACCCATTCTTCTGTAAGTAACCCCAACAAACTCACGGCTTCTCTAAACTAGGTGGGTGGAGTCATTGGTTTGTCATTGGTACTCTGTATGGGATGAACAGACTAGAAACTTGTTTATGTCTCCCTAGGAAAAGTTACAGAATTCCCATTCCAGGATAAATAAAGCTCTGCCAGGGAAGTTTCCACCCCCTCTTTCTTTACTTGGGGAGGTATATGAGAATTCTAAGGACTGTGGGCTGGTGGAAAGCTTAGTTTTTACTTGATGGTCCACAAAGTTAGATGTTGCTCAACAGGAAACTTAAATGGTAACAATCATTAGTGGATCACATAACTCAGAGAGATAATAGTTAATAAGTAGTATGATTGGTGATATACTCCAATATAGGGCATCTTGTATATATAACCTCATGGTTTCTTTTATCATAGCTGTAAAAATTAGCTTGTGCAGATGTATTTTTGTTATACCTCAATCTAGCTGCATCATATTCTTATCTCTCATATGGTGATAACTTGTGTTTCATGTAGGAAAAATCTGGAAGGGATGAGGGATTGAAGCTCAGGGAACAAACCCCGATAGTGAGCAGCTAAGAACTGATGGGCAAGTACTCCCTCCTCTCATTCCCTGAGCAGAGACTTCCGAGGCATGCTTCATGTTGTGCCACCATGCAAGAAAGGGCCAAGTGCAAGAAAGGCTCTTGATAGTGTGGGAACCTGCTTGTGCATCTTTCTCTAACCTAAATAATAATCCAAACCAATGTCACATGACCAGAGTCAAACTAGGAGCAAGCGCCATCATGAAGTACAGGAATGAAGATCTTCTTTATATATTCCCATGTGACTTCATTTTATGGATTCTATGGCATCTATAGGATCAGACCAGAAAATGGTTCCTGATTGTCCCTGCTATGGTGAAGTGTGAGGCTTTTTCTGAGCAGGTCAACATAGTTTCTGGTACAAAGTATGTGGCTATTAGCTTGGCAAATGCATTTTTCTTGATATCCATCACTTATGAGGTACAAAGTAAGTTCACGTTAGCATGGGAAGGGAAACTCTAGTAACTTGTTACCCTAAACAGAGAGAAACACTTATCTTTCTTATTGCTGCAGTAATAATCATCTACAAGAAACTGTTTATTGTGACATTTTGTGGCACCTCATGCTGATCTTCTCCATTAGCAGTGTTAGACAAACTGGGCGTGGAGAGCAGGAAGTGATGAGTGCTTTGGATAGTCTAGTAAGACACATGCACTTCAGAGGGTGAGAGACAGACTCCACAGACACAAAGAGACATGCCACATCAATGACTGCTTTCTGGAATTCATTGGGGGTTAAACTAAGACATTCTTCTCTAGAGAGTCTCTCCTACTAACTAAGAAAAAGTCACAGTGCTGAGTGAGATGTATGGATTTGCAGGGCAACATTTAGGGATGATATCACTTACGAGGGGAATGCAGGGCAAAAGAGAACTTTGCAGAAAGCTGGGTAAAACGAGGTCTAAGGATCTTAGTGGATGTGGTGGCTAAAGATGAGGCATGGACTCGTCTGGCAAACTACAGTTGGACAGTTGTGGTAACCATCAGGAGAGTTCTAGGGTCAGGGTGTGTTTTCTTTCTTTTTTTTTGAGACAGGGTTTCTCTGTGTAGCTTTGGAGCCTTTCCTGGAACTCACTCTGTAGCCCAGGCTGGCCTTGAACTCACAGAGATCCACCTGCCTCTGCCTTCTAAGTGCTGGGATTAAAGGTGTGCAACACCACCACCCGGTGAGGGTGTGCTTTCTGCAGCAGAGAAATAGTCTTTATTCAAAGTGCACTGTGGTAGTTGATTTTTTTTTTAACTCTTTTACACCCAGCTCCCAAATAAATACACGGAGACTTAGTCTTACTTATGAATGCCTTGCCTTAGCTTGGCTTGTTTCTAGCCAGCTTTTCTAAATTAAATTATCCTGTCTACTTTTTGCAGCTGGGCTTTTACCTTTATTTATTCTATACACTTTTCTTTCCTTCTTACTCTGTTGCTGGCTGGGTGGCTGGCTGACTGGCCCCTGGTTTCCTCCTCTCCTTCTCCTTTTTTCATTCCTTCCTCTCCTCTTTTTCTCCTTCTATTCCTTCTCTCTACCTGCCAGCCCTGCCTATCCTTTCTCCTGTCTTGCTATTGACCGTTCAGCTCTTTTTTAGACCAGTCTTGTGTTTTAGCCAGGCAAACTAATACAGCTTCACAGAGTTAAACAAATGCAACGTAAAAGAATTCGACACATCTTTGCATCATTAAACTATTCCACCGCATATATACATATAAACGTATATACCTATAAACAAATGTAACGCATCTTAGAATAATATTCCACAACACACTGTCCCGACCACGGGACATTAGACAATTACACAACAGGTGCTGCCATCATGATGTGGGCATACCAGACTTTCAAACTCATAGGATCAGATGGAAAGAGTACTTGGGAATGGCCACGAAAGTTGGTGGCTTTAAAGGACAGCGTGACACACAAGGAAGTGCACTTAGCTATGAACTTTGTAGTCCGTGGTTACTCTATAGGAAGGGTAAATGGCCTGAAGTGGAGACACACAGAGTCCTGGGCACTGGCAAATGGTTTGGCTGCTTAATCAGACACCCTCCTCCCCAAGAGCAAATCTGGACGATCAAAGACAAAAATGTGTAGATAAAAGGCTTGTGCAAGGGCCTAGGAGAACGAGAACAAAGTAGTGGCTCTTTGTGTTTCATAGTAATGTGTGATGGAGAAAAGCTATTCGGAGGAGGGCCTTGGATTAATCCCCTTTCCTGTGGCTGTGATCAAATACCCGACAAGGAGCAGCTTCAGGAAGGGTTTATCTTGACTCACAGTTGGAGGGTACAGTCCACAGTGGAAGGGAAGGCATGGTCATGGGAGCTGCTTTCAGCTGGAGCAGCTGGAGTGTGAGGCTGCTTGCTCAATCTGAGATCAGGAAGCAGATATGGAATAGGAAGTATGTCTGGGCTATAAAACTCAAGGTTCATCCCCTACTGATTCACTTCCCCCAGCAAGGCTCTATCTTCTAAAAGTCCCATAACCTCTTAAAATAATGATATCAGTTTGTGACCAAGTGTTCAAACATGTGAGCCTATCAAGGCCATTTTTCATCCAAACAGTGACAGATTCCATCAACTGGATCAACGGATTGCTTGGCCTGTGCTAGCTAGCCTTGCCAGCTAGTCTCTGTCCAGTGCTCCTCCTGTGTTCATGCAGTGGCCTTCTGGAGGTCATGGGACAAGGACTGACATTCTTCATGGACGAAGCAGAGTATGTTCACCAAATCCAGTCTGTTGATAACAGACTAGAACTAATCCTCTGTATCAGTGGTTCTCAACCTGTGGGTCGCAACCCCTTTGCGTTGACTGTTTCACATGGGTCACATATCAGATATCCTGCATATCAAATATTTACATTATAATTCATAACAGTAGCAAAATTACAGTTATGAAGTAGCAACAAAAATAATTTTATGGTCGGGGTCACCAAAACATGAGGAACTGGATTAAAGGGTCACGGCCTTAGGAAGGTTGAGAACCACTGCTTTGTATGGTACATTCTCTTGATGAGAACAATGAGGCACCTGAAGGCAATCTGATTGCACTCCCGTTCAATCTCTTCTGCCAGTTGTGGGAGTGGGGACTTTAGCTTTTACCATGAAGCTTTCTACAGTAAGTCCTTCGTAGAGTTCCATGTGCTTGGCCTCCTACCACTCTGAAAGCCCTTTAATGAATGAGAGTTTATGTAGGGCAAAAGTGGACATGGCTAAGGCAAGAGCTATACCATGGCAGACACTAGTGTGTGCTGCTCTCCCATCTTCTTAGAGCACACACTACTCCAGACGCTGCCCTGGCAACAGATCTGCATATACATCCTGCTCGTGCTCCACGGAGGCTGCTTCTTGTGTTTCCTCCTTGGGACCTCTCTGAGGCATTGCTGTGAGATGGCAGTAGAAACCCACTCGGGCCTATGCAGCCTGGAAGGTCATGGGATTTAAAACGCAATGTGATATCTCTTTACTAACGGGGGATAAAAGGTAGTGGCATATTTTTAAAATGTGGCAGTATGTGCACACACACACAGTGTGTCAGGATATGTGTGTGGTAGTCAGAAGAAAGCTCTCTGGAGTCAGTTTTCTCCTGCCAACTTGTGGGACCTGGAGATCAAACTCAGATTTATGCCATCTTGCCAGCCTGATGAGGGATACTTGATTGAGGTCTTGAAAAGGCCTTGGGGTTCAGCCTATGGCACACAGCAATGATCAACTTCGTAGTATACTCTTACATTTTCCTTCTCTTCTGCCTTTCTTTTCTGTCTCATATCCCCAAAGAAACAAATTGTACACAAGCTCTTGCCTTAGTCTCTACTCTTTAGACAATCCAGAATCACCACAATTTCAACAAGACTCCTCAACATAACGCAAGTTCTCTTGCCATCTTATTTGCAGATCTAGGAAAGACAAACAGTGAGGGTGAGGTCCAAAAGTGTGGGCTCTTGCCTCAAACTGAATGAGCCCCTAAGCAGGGATCTCACATACTCTCTGCTTCTCACAGTTGATATACTTAAAGTCCCTCAGCAGACATGCCCTAGAATTGTCACCAATGCAAAGACTCTAGATGACGACGCTGATGTCTGTGAAAAGTATACACTCTTCAGATGATGGCTGAGTCTGTCCCTACCCCAGTCCTAGGTGGCTCTGCAGTCCCTTGAATCTTCTTAGTGTTTGCTCCACATGACAATGAAGAGAAGATTCTTCACTTTCTTTAGGTTACACTTAATCACCCAGCACCAGTGGCCTGTGAGAAATGTCCTAAATTTCCATAGATGGTGCTACCAATTGGGGAGCAAATGTTCAAAAACCCCAGCCTCTGGGGGTCTTTTCTCACTCAAACTACCACAACTAGCTTCCATCCAGATATCATTCCAATGCAGACACCTCTTTCTTCAGGGTTTATTCCCTTATGGTCTTTAACTCTGTTTGGTCCACTAGAAGTCCTGAGACTCAGCAGTGAGATATGAAAAAGCTTAGGTTTAGCTGCCGCATGTGGTAGCACATGACTTTCTTCAGGAGGCAGAGGCAGATGGATCTCTGAGTTCAAGCCTAGTCTGGACTACAGAGTAAG
>CABHPQ010001007.1:0-40152 GCA_902168405.1 Peromyscus aztecus | reverse complement strand
TTAGGATCCCAACACCCAGGAAAAATGTTCAGTTATGTCTGCAAGGGATTGTAACCTCAGCACAGATGGGACAAGGGGTAGCAGAGACTGGATCATGACACTTGTGGGCCACCAGCCTGACCAAAAAAACTGAGCTCCAGATTCAGTGAGAAAGCTGCCTCTAAGAAATCAGGGAGAGAATGGTAAGTTGGACATGCAGTATGCTATGGTGTACACACAATTATGCAGTGGAACACACATCTTCATACACATGTACACACACATACATCTTCATATACATGTAAACACATGCGTACACCATGGACACACAAGCGGGATGGGGCGGGGCAGGGTGGGGAAGGGGGAGACTGGTATTAAGTTAATAAAGATCCATTGAAAAGATTCCACCAACAAAGATAGAGCTGTTTTTCAGGGTTGGGGTTTTTTTGTTTTTTTTTTTTTTATATCCAAAGACTATACATCTTTTATTTCTGCATAACACTTGGCCACCCTGATTTGTTTTGAAGTGCAGTTTGCCTTTCCATATGCAGTGCTCAGCTGAGCCATCAAGGACATAATGAGTTCAACTCTCAGGATGCCCGGGCAGCTGGAGAACAGCCCTGTGCTCATGCTGCTTGCACAAACACACGAGTTGTGTTCCCACAGTGGGAACCAGGACTCCTAAGGTCCTGCAGCTTTTTTATCCTGTAAAACACATGACACTGACAGGAGGTGGCGGGGGGGGGGGGGGGGGGGGGGGGTTCCCAGAGTAAGAATTTCCGAGACCAGGGTAGACACAGTCTGAAAGGAGCATGTGAAGCAAGCAATTCTTTGCGGTGGGAGGGTATGGGCAATGAGCAGATGTCTGTAGATACTACAAAGGAAAATAAACACTACGGAAGAGCAGACTTACGTAGGAAAACTTTAAAGGGGGTTTTTAAGAGTGATGTCTGGGAAACGCCCTGGTGGAATTGAATACTCTGGGTAGCACTTCTGAAAGGGAACAAGTTCTTGTAGTCAGGGTGACTTCTCTACTCAAAATCCTTATTTTTTTTTTCTATTTACCCTGTCCTTCTTAAAAACATGGAGAAAACACCTACTACGTATTAAATAATATGCTTCCTTGAATCCTCTCAACCAGCCACACACACACACAAATATACACAGCACTTTGGAGATCAAATGCCATTTGTTAACAACTAGAGGTCATGGACTTTCAAAGCAAAGACAAAACAATTCACTTAGTTCAGCAAACTGAATTCACAAAGCACCCTCCCAGGGTGAAGCTGGAAAACACATGCATATCAGGGTATTTGAGTTGGCTTTTCTGGCCTTGCTGATGGAGGGAGACATCTTGCTGACATATCCCATCATTTCTGATGAAAGGGGCTTGGAATGGTGTTGTGTGTTTTCTTTATGTCATTATATGGGGACTTTTTTTTGTTTCGAAGAACACAAATTAGACATATTTCTTTGTATGACAAGTATGGTTTTTCTGTGTTTGAAGTTAGGATGTCATATCTAGTTACTTTCTTTCTTTCTGTACTCTCTGATCAGGCTCTATTATGGTCATGTTTTAAAGACTGATTTCCCATATCTTTGCTAATGGAGGCTTTTGGATCATTTTCATGACCAAAAAGCTATAAAAATAATCTTTTCAACTTTCAGATCAACGGGAACGATGTTATTCTATAGCTGTTTTGGACAGATCTTGTTACCATGTCAGTCAAGTTCTTATTCTTTCCGGCAACCACGTACCTCAAAACTGAGATCCAATTACGTAATCCATGAGGAGCAAATTAAAATTTCAGAGACAGAGCATTGATATCATCAAGTTTGTTATACATAACGAGACAGGAAGGAACTTATTCCGGGAGTCATCAATTTACTGAATACTTTAACTATTAACTATCATTTTATGTGTCATCATTTCAATCTTTAGATTGGAAATAATGTTAATTATGAGTTCTCCTGTTGCTAGGTTGGATAAACATATAGGAGACCTTATTAAAGGAAAGCAATGGAATTATAAAACATCTCCTTCGCCACCACTTACTTGATGCTCACTGGCCTTGGGCTCAGAATTTGCAAGATAGAAATTTCCATTAGCTATTGCATATTCCCGTCTGGATATGAGTAGAGCCGTGTTGCTAGGCCAGATGGTCAGGCCCAGAGTTGCTTATTTAAGCAGCAAACACACAGGCCAAAGTGACTCTTCTTGGAATCGGGAATGTGTGTGTGTGTGTGTGTGTGTGTGTGTGTGTGTGTGTGTGTGTGTGAGAGAGAGAGAGAGAGAGAGAGAGAGAGAGAGAGAGAGAGAGAGAGACCTCCACCTGACTGCACAGTCTCTTAAGAAGCTCATAATTTTCTACCTTTATTCAGCTTCCCCCCGCCCAGGTCACACCTCAAATACTCCAAAACTATACAGGGTTAAAAACTTGCATGGGCCAGTTTGAGTTTTGTTCTTAGGTGGGTTATATTTTCATCCTTATCAGTCTGACCAATTCATCTAACCATTCTGGAAATGAAGACAGTCTAGAGTTTATTACAGAAAGTCCATGATTGGACCTGAGGAGATCCATGTTGGCACCCTCAGTCTGCTGTTAATACATTCAGCTTAGACATATCTCTCAACCTCTCTGAGGTTTACTTTCCCAATACACAAAAAGAAAGCAATAACTACTAACCGACCTAGCCAATGACTTAATATATTATTTCTATGAAAAACAGTATTTTGGAGCAAATAAACCCAGACCTGGAAGCTATGTATCTCTTTCTCTCATTTATTGCCTGGCACATTAAATTTCACTCTGGAGGGGGGAAAATAAACAAGAATGATTTAACTTACAAAATACAACCTCCAGCATCAACTACCTCATCTTTCTCGTTTGCTTTTTACTACTGTGCACATAACATATGGCCATACTTGAAAAGGAGCAGACTCCTTCATTCCTTTTCTCTACAGACATAATGTTTCCATGAGGTCCTTTCAAGAAGCTTGGTCCGAGTTCTGTTGCTATGACTACTTTCCCATACCAGCGTCCCCAACATCCTTCTCAGCCAGTTGCCGCCAAGAACAGTTTCCTCCTCAAACTGCCATCTGAGGACACAGAACTATACAAACTCATCCTTGCTAAGGAGAAGGCACTTTCTTCTAAAGCTGGCCCCGAGTTATTTGTCACTAGGGTTTTTTGTTTGTTTGTTTGTTTTTTGTTTTTCTGGTTTTAGGGAGAAAAACTGAATCAATGTGAAGGGTGACTGATGCTTTATATTATGGAATCCCATGGAAACATGAGGACTATTCTTGGCTCCCAAAGCTCTCACTCATTCACATGATGCTGATGAGAATGGTATCGGCATGGCTGTTGATAAGTTTAGTGGGATAAAAACTGAGGAACAACACATGGCACATGGTGTAGTTGTTAGTAGAGAAAGACTTCTCAGGGGTACATGTCAGAGTAGTGTTTCCTTTAGACATCTGACTCTACATTGTATTCATTTCCAGTTACTTTCAATATCTTCCTTATCTGGACTCTCAAGCCTTTCAGACTGTTATGTTTTGTTTTATGATTTTTGTTTGTCTGGTTTTTTTTTTCCTTTCATTCAGACAAGTGCCATTTTTGTCTTACTTCTAGAACATAAAGTCCCAAGAAAATCTACTCTAATAAAATGAACATTGAACTAAAAGTTATGAGACACTGCTTTTACTGTTTACTGACTCCTTTAAATCAAAAGGACAAGTTGTAAACTACTTTTTAAAAAAAAATGTCATCTCCTGTGCTACAGGCTCCTTAGTGCTTCAGAAAACATAAAAGGGACAGATTTACAATCGCTTTGAGCAAACTGCCTCTAGAATTCTAAGGACAGGAAATGAAAAAAAAATGCAGCACCCACCCTTAGACATTCCATACAACATGTGGAAGTGACAGACCCAAGAATACCAAACACTCAAGTGACCTTTAAGAGAGAATTAAAAAACAAACAAACAAACAACAACAACAACAAAACGATAATGTGCTGAATAAAGAAATCCTTCAAACAAGTGGAACTGACCCTCACAGAAAAAAAATAATAATACATTTCCCATTTTGTCTAAAGGGAAGTCCTTTGAATGTAGATCAACTCTGCTACCTGTGTAGACGTAGTGAAAAAGAAACAACACGTCACATAGACATGCTTCTTAAACCTTAAGAGGATGCAATCCCATGGAGATTTGATTCTTGAAATCTGGCTGGAACCTGAGATTCACAATCCCCTGGGTGATGCTCGCTTTCCTTGGGCTATATATCCAGTGATCTGTGAGCCACAGCTGGTATACAGTGAGTCGGTGGTAGTTCTCTGGTCCTTATGTCTCTTGAACAGTTGTTTTCAGTTATGGATAATTTTGACTCCACAAGATTTTGGCCTTGTCTAGAGATAATGCCGACTGTCAAAACGCACAGAATGCTACTAGTACCATGTGTATTGGGGCCATGGATATTGCTCGGCACCCTTCGGCACAGCTCCCTATGACAAACCTGCCTGCGGTGCCGTGGCTGAGAAACCACACTGTGGAGGCAACATTCTGTGCATATCTCCTATGAAGGAAATCTGTTGAAACCATTCACAACATCAAAACTTTAGAAAAAAAAAAAAAAAGGTCAAGCGTATGTACTAGAAGCTTGGAGCAGGGGGTGAGCACTGTTTAAAATGACCTCCCCGTATCTACAAGAGGATGTTGGGGATGGTAGCCAGCTGTGCTCCTTCGCCCTTGAGGAATGAAGAGGAAATGTACATAAAAGGACCTGTGCTGGCTGTCTACTCTTTGTCTACTTTCTTCGTGCCAGCCAAGAAGACTGCTTCGTGAGCTTACAACCATATTTGTCCTGTGTGTGTGTCTTACTATGCTCAGAGACCCTCCCGAATCCTGGGTAGAAATTTTCTTCTCACTGCCAAGTCCCATCTCCCCCTTACCTTAGAGCATTAAAAAGTCTTCCTTTGCTAGGATGAGATGGCTGCCAGTGCATCTCCAGCCACAGCTGGCATCCTTCCCTCTCCAGCATATTATCTTCAGACTATAAACATGTTACTGCCCATCTGTGTAAGAGGAATTGTGCCAGATTTTTACAAAGGATAAAAAGATGAGTAAGACTGTCTTCAGTTTTAAGACTTTCTTAGTCTGGGGGGGAGGGGAGACTCCAGTAGATAATAATATAAATAGTATTTAATAGTTATCTTGGTAAGAATTTCTTTTAAAAAATCAAAGAAGAGGTTAAGGAATTAGAAGATCAAGACAGACTATATAGATAGATCTATGAGTGGAAAGAAAGGTGTTTTTTTTTTTTCTGGAAGTATTTTCTCTAAATTAAGTTCAAATCCAGTGCATCAAATAAATACTTGTTATTGTTGATGTAATTTGAAGGTTATGAGTTAGAGTAATCTGGATTTAGAGCGTATTTATGGAAAAAGTTTAGTGTGAGTAAAAGCCAAGAGATTAGATGTGTTAAATGTTCTCAGTCTATAGGAATAGAACAGAGAAGTTTCCAGAATCTGTGTAATTGAATCTAGTTTTGAGAACTGACTTTAATAACCTCTGAAGATGCCTTGGAATGTACTATTGTAAAAGGTGGTGATCTTTGAGAAGGGTTGTTGGTTACATTCAGGATGGGGATATTGAAACTTATAAGTCTATTTTTCCAAACTAGGACCAAATGAGGAATTTGGCACCCTCCTTCAGACCTTGTGATTTCAGAACCTCTGTACATGGTCACCCTTCATGCAAAACTTGTCTTTCACCTGGATCACAGAGAAATCAAAGAGATAAGCTCTCATTGTGTGTGTGATATGTACCAGGCATGAACTAATGAGAATATAACCTAATTTAACCCAAAACGTTTGTGAGTTTATCACAGTCAACACTGGTGCAAAGAAGCTTTTTTGCATTGGTACAAAGTTCCATCAGCTACTTGTTTCTCCAAGATAAGCAAAACTTATCTCAGGCCTGCCTGGGAAGCCATCCCTGAGTGGAAACACTCCTCTAAAGACCATCCAAAGGAAAGGAATCCTTTGAGTGCAAAGGGAAGGCAATTTCCTTTCAGAAACAGAATGGAGAAAGTTCTTGCCAGGGAGGTGTAAATGCAACTGCCTGCATCCCCAGGACTTGCAGAGGGGAAAGGATGCTGTTTAAAAATCACTGCTGGTCCCATTTTACTGTAGGGATCACTTCTGGGAAAGTATCTGCAAACTCATTAGTCATTTTAAATTTCTGTGACTCCCACTCAATCCTGAAATGTTACTTCTCGGAATGGTACAGATACTAATTTCCAAACATTTTTAATAAAAAGCCAGCCTGTGGGTGCTCAGCGAGTAATATCCTATCAGAACCTTGTTTGAGTTCTCATTCTCCTGAGTTGCAATTGTTCTTTTCCATAAGAGCACAGCTTTCATTGGTAGCCCTAAGAATGCCTTCCATAATATTGTGTAACTGGACTTTCTTTCCCCTCTCAAAGTTATTCTAGGCTTCTGCCTAGCCTTCAACGTTGATGTGAAAAATTCAATGAGTTTCAGCGGCCCAGTGGAGGACATGTTCGGATACACTGTTCAGCAATACGAAAATGAAGAAGGAAAATGGTAAGTATACAGGCTCGATTGTTGTTCAGTTCTTTTCCACAAAAATGGAAAATATTTTCAGCTGGTTTTATGAATGAAACATCAACTGAATGACTCATTTGTGCTAGAAAACGTATTCTAGTGGGGCGGTGATGGAGGCTGACGTGAAGTTAAAGAAGCAACATTCCTTGGAGTTTTAGAGGAAGTGGTTACACATTTCTGCTGGTTTATTACTGGATTGACCTCAAGGAAGTTTCTTATTCTAGCGTTCATTCACTGTGTTGCTTTGACAAGTGTTCCTGGATTATTCCTATTCTAGAGTTACTTGAATAGTTGACTGAAATTCATTAAGAAGGAAGTAGTAGGAGATGAGATGCCCAGAGAGAGTTATTATTACTTTAGTTGCAGGGGGCTTAGTTTTTTTTTTTTTTGGTGCTTTGGTGATATACTAGGTGTTGTCTAAAGATGACAGTGAACCCCAAGCTGGGGAGCCTTGTGAGTAAAGGTAGACCTTCAAAGACAAATAACAGCTCTTAGAACCAAAAGCAAAGCATGGAGAAACCACTGGAGGTTGTTTCATTAAATTTCATTTAGGAAATTAATGTATATCTGACTGGCTTTCCTACAAATTAGGAAATCTGCCTGCAAGCAAGACCCTAATTTAGTACTTAAAAGGTGAGATTTTGTAGGTTCTAGTTGGACAGCCTGGAATCCTAGTATGAGACATGGAGATGGGGGAGATCAGGAGTCCAGGGTCATTCGCCATTATATAGGGAGTTCAACACCCACCTGAACTACTTGAAACACAGTTTTGAAACAAAATGAAAACAAATGAATAAATAAGTAAATAAATAAATAAAACAAGCCAAAAAGAGAGATGAGGCCCCAAGGCTACCCTAGGGGTGACTGGAGTCAAATAAATGTGTATCCACAATCAACTTATGAATCATTAAGTTTTGATAGAACTTTAGAAATGGAAAATGAAGGGAATAAAGGGATGAGAAATATTCCAAAATTTCTGTATTGGAATATTGGAAAATAGGGAGTCATTGACAGACATTTTTATATACAGACATATAAAGTCAATCTTAGGGGAAGTTGATGAACTTATTTTAAAACAGTTTGAATTCAAGATGGTGTCTAGTTAGTTAGAAACTTCAGAAAGGAATGCTGATAGGCAGAGAAACTAACAGTAGAAAAGAAATGAGCAATGATTAGTTGAGTGCCCACCCTCTACCCTGTACTCTGCCCTGTTCTGACATGTGACTGTAAACATAACATGCACTCAATGGTTATGTACTAAGTAGCTAAATCTTGTATAACACGTTCTTACCATCCGTGAAGCATAACTACATGAAAATAAATGAAGAACAGTTCTCCAAGAGAAATGGAACTGTTTCAAACAGTGCTAGAAATGGCCCTCAAGGCTCTCTGTGCCAATCCCCTTTCTTAAAAATGCATTAAAAAGTCCATTTTGATCATCACTATTTTTGTGGTTAGTACCAGATTTTTACATGTCAGTATGTATGCGAGAGCGTGTGAGCATTTTGGATGTATATGGATATCAGCTACCTGTTTCTATTTTAACACACCATATTTCCAACGATATTTATGGGAAAGTGAAAAAAAAAAACAACCAAAAGGGTATAGATAACTGAATTTACAAATAAGAAAATTTCCATCCCAGAATTCCCGAGCAGTAATGGGTGGCAGGCTAGCCAGCTGTGGCTCTAAAGAGACCCCGGCGCTGGTGATGTAGAAAGATGTTTGGATATTCTGCAAGTGTTTATAAAATTGGAGAGAATGCAGGCTTACTCTGGAAAATACGCTATGGAATAACTGGCATCCTTTGGGGAACAAGGATTCTGTTGTTTTAATTTTCTTCAGGAGTGAACATCTTCATAAGTATTTGCTGCCCATATTTTAGAAACTTGTCCAATTTAGGTTAAAAAAAAAAAAAAAGAAAAACCAACGCATTCTGACTCATCTTACCTCTTGGCTGCACCATGCCCAAAGAAGGAAGGAGTTCTTGTTGGGTCACTGTACGTGTGTCCCCTGTGTTTGAAAAACATTGCTTAAATTCTTTGGAAAGAATCAAAACAATACCAAAGTAGCTTTATGTCCCCTTTACCTCTCAGGAGTTTACTGTCAAGTGTAAATTTACTTTATGACTTTTGCCCAGAAACCACATGTTTTCTCAGTAACGGAACGCATCATCCCACTGATTAAAATCGGTGTTGCTCATCATGGCTTGCATGAATTGCAGCATTCAAATGATTGCAATGCAGTGCAGAAGAACGCAGAAGAACATAATTGGCCTAATAACTTCAATTTGAAGAAAAGCGATTAAACAACGCTTGGCCCAGCACAGGCTTTCGGGAAAATGCAAGATGTGGTTTGGGGCTTTCCACTGCTCCCCCTTGGTCCCTTATTTCTCCTGAGCTGGACTTTTTAACGACTGTCCAGGCTACCTTGGAGGCTTCATGACTTCACTGGACATGTTCTCCCCCAGGAGATGTCAGGTTGTAGATAGGTATATCCCTCCAAACCCAATCCTCAGCTCAGTGTGTATCTAAACTCTGCTGTCCTTTGTGCGATCTAGAGAACACTTCTCAGAAGGGGAAAACTGGCTGAACATCCCAGGGTGTTTCTTCACATGCTTGCCTTGTCACAGGCTTACTATGCAAACCCTGTGGCCATCTGTGTCTCAGTTTCCTGTCAAGGACATGACGATCACAGCAGCATCTGGCCAAACTCCCAGGGTCAGTGTGAGCACCTGAGTCACAATGTCGCAATAACTGTGCTCTCTACTACTGAAAATTTTGAGTCAAGATGACTTATCACACTTTTATGTCTATGAATTTGTTTGTTGTGCTAGGAAAGGGTACCATGGCTTGTGTAACTGGTGTTCTGCATCTACTATGTATATCTTTTAGATAAAACTTATTCAAGCTCAGAGGAAGTTCTTTTATGGAGTTAACATAGTATTTACTTTACATTGTTTATGATGCCTTTCAAAACAGATATGTCCTCTCTGCCAAAACTGTCATTTTTGGGGGTTCATTTCATTTACAGCCTTCTGCCTTTTTTTCTCTTATCAAAATCAGAATAATTAATAGGATCACAGTAGAAGTTTCATTTTTGAGATCACTAAACAGTTGCTCCATCCATAAAAGAAAAAACAAAACTGGCTGACAGGAGTTATGGCAGTCTGAGAGTGACTTTGGTTGGCTGTATTAGACATCAATAAAGAGGTAGTTTAAAAAGGGTGTTATGGATTAATGTAAATATGAAAAAAAAACTGTACATGAAATTTTTCCTGTAGCATGACATCAGAGATCACCCACTCTTCAAAGAAATATAGCTATGGTCACAAAAAACAAAAATGTCAACTATGAATAGCACATTTTATCTCAGCTCACTAAGCTTCTTATTATGACTGGAACTTTTACGTGGAGAAAAGATATTTTTTTCTAGCTTTAATGATTCTTGAATTCACTGAGGGTTTCTCTAGAGATTAGTAATGGTATCTAAAACATTTTTTTCTCTTCACCTACAGACAAGATATTTCAAAATGTTGTGTATAAAACCAAAATTTAGACTGAACATGGTAGTGACTCCTTTAATTCTGGCATTCATGTGGCAAAGGGCTAATGATCTCTGAATTTGAAGCCAATCTGGTCTACACAGTGAGTTCCAGAATAGCTTCAGAATGAGAACATGTTTCAAATCAAAGACAAAATCAACAAGCAAATTCATAGAAATAAAAGTGTGATAAGTCATCCTGACTCAAAATTTTCAGTAGTAAAGAGCACAGTTATTGTGACATTGTGACTCAGGTGTTCACACTGACCCTGGGAGTTTGGCCAGACGCTGCTGTGACTGTCATGTCCTTGACAGGAAACTGAGTCACAGAGTGAATGGCCACAGGGTTTACATAGTAAGCCTGTGACAAGGCAAGCATGTGAAGAAACACCCTGGGATGTTCAGCCAGTTTTCTCCTTCTAAGAAGTGTTCTCTAGAACCTTGAGCTGGTGAAATGCCTTCTGTGAGCCAAAGTCCTGTGTGAACATTCTAGAGGCAAAATACCCTCTAAAATGGAAAACAAGACAAAAAACAATTCATAATCCCAGAATCTCAATTGTTCATAAAACACAAAATCAGATCTCACTTATTTTCATTTATTATTCTCACTTAAATTCCCCTTTTAATACTTTTTATTAGTTAATTTAAATTTTCCCCAGCCCAGTCAGTTTCCCCTCCCTACCTTCCCCCTCTCCTCCCAGTCCCTTCCCCATCTACTCCTTCTCCTTTCTCTTCAGAAAAGTGTAGGTCTTCCGTATATGTATATCAGTCAGCCATGGCATGGCATGTTACAGTAAAACTAGGCACCCCCTCTTCTATTAACCCTGGACGAGGCAACCCAGTAGGAGGATGGGGTTCCAGAAGCAGGTAGCAGAGTCTGGGACAGCCCTTGCTCCCTCTGTTAGGAGTCCCATAAGAAGACCAATCTACACAACTGTAACGTGTGTGCAGAGGACCTAGGTCAGTCCCATGCAAGTTCTCTGGTTCGTGGTTCAATCTCTATGAGCCCAGGTTAGTTGATTCTGTGGTTTTCTTGTGGTGTCCTTAGCCCCTCAGGCTCCTATAATCCTCCCCCATCCCTATCACCTCTTGCCCAGGATTCCCTGAGGTCTGCCTAATGTTTGGCTGTGGACCCCTTGCATCTGTTTCTATCAGTTGCTGGATGGGGTGTCTGATGACAACTGGGCCAGGCAATGATCATCGAGTGTAGCTGTAAATACCCTTCTTTTAATATATATCTAAAATTGTCACCTGCACTAAATATATATAAGTGAACAAAAATTAGTGGATATTGGGGAGCTGAGGTTCTACCGTAGAGGGAGGCACATAAAAAAAATTAGAAGGTAAGTTATACTTTATGACAGAATGTGGTAACTACTGCCAGACTAAAAAAGATAACGGGATTGAGACATGGGATTGCTGGAATTCCACAAACCCTCTGCTGATACTTTTCTTAGATCTTATTATTTTTATATAGCCTGGGAAAAATGAGACTTACTTAGCCTTAGAGTGGTAAGACATGTGTGATTCAGGAAGAGCATGCTGGCTACCAGAGGAAACAGCCCCCAGGAAAGTAAATAACCACTTTACATGCTATATCCTGCTGGTGCATCCTCTACCATTGGTCACAACCCTCTCACTTCCTGTCCCGAACTTCTGCTGCTGGGTTCCACCACTTCCTGTACTCACACAGCTTGATGTTCATTTTCCCCAGAATTTGTAGTTTGCCTTGGCCATAATTGTTGCATCAATTCAGATTCCAGGTCTTTCTGTTTGCTATGGACTCTTTATTGTGTTAAAGGCCAAACATTGTCTTAGCCCACCTGCCCCAGTGTGCTCTGGAAGCTTTACCCCGCTGTGTTCCAGCCATTCATGCCTCCCTCCCATCATTTGTCCTTCTGGTCTTTATTCTCCTGCCTCTGCACATCCCCTGGCCTCTCCACAATCTCCGTATCCCCTTCTCCTGTCATTCACGGCTTCTTTATTAATAACATGCTTCTCGGGATTCCATTTCCATTCATTATGCCACATTTCCCAAGCTAATAATATATATATATAATATATATATTATATATATATATATATATTCCAAACAGTCAGTTCTCTTATACACACTATATCTGTTCCACTGAAAAGATGGAATTGGGGGGTTAGAAGGGGCTTTGGAATTGTATTGCCCATCCATAATAGAAATGTCCTTGAAAGTGTGCCTGGTCAGCTGTACTGTCACTTGAAGTCACTCCACAAGTTCATACTCTGATGCCTCTCCCTTAATTATTGCTAAATGAATATAGCTATTTTGCAAAGGAGAGAGAGAAGATGTGAAACCCAAACTTGTATTTCCTTCCTGTTTTTATTATATATTTTTTATTTTTTGAGATTATAATAATTACATTAGTTCTCCCCTCTTGTTCCTCCCTCCTATCCTTCCCATGTACCAACTGCACATTGCTTTCTTTCAAATCCGTCTCCTCTTCTTTTTGTCCTTTTGTGTTGTTGTTGTTGTTGTTGTTTGGGACAGAGTCTCTCTAAGTAGCTCTGGATGTCCTGGAACTCACTGTGCAGACCAGGCTTCCTCAGACTCACAGTGACCTTCCGGCCTCTACTTCCTGAGTGCTGGCAAAGGCTTGCCCCATTACACTTGGCTCCTTTCTTTCTTTGATCATATGTAAATATGTAAAAGCAACCTGTTCAGTCCATATAATGTTACATGATACTATATAATAACATATATATGCATATATATGTATACATATAATTTTTTTCTCTCCCCAGGCTGACTATTTGGCATTAGATAACATTTGGAGTACTCTTCCCAGGGGAAGACTATTTCTCCTGCTCTCAGCATTCTTTAATTGCCTATACTTATTTTTGTGGTGTTGAGGCCTCATGAGCTTTCTCCTTCCACATGAACATGTCTGTGTTGTTGTCCTTGTTCAGGTCATGTTTAGGCAGCCATGTTCGTGAGGCTTCATAGATGTAGCCTCTCTGACACTTCTAGGAGACATAATCTCACAGCAAATTTCCTGATCCTCTGGGCTCTTCACCACAGATGTAGTTCTCGGGTTTTATAAAGGAAACTGCTCTTTGCAAAAGAGACAATTATAGAAAACCACAACTGCTCAAAATGCCAAGTTCAGAAGCCCAGTCCCAATGGATCCATCAACAACACAGCTGCTGCACCCAAGGTCTAGGGAGCACTCTGGAAGAGGGGAAAGAAAAATACAAAGCCAGAGGAACAGGTCATTTCTTTCCTGTTTTCATTTATGGTTGCTGCATAACCAATCACCCCAACACTTACTGACTTAAAGTATCACTGATTTTATAATTCATCAAGATTTTGAGGATCGTGGTATTCTTCTGTCCCTTGGGTTCATTCATTTGACTTTAGTCTTTTAGCGCCCCAACCAAATCCAGATGGTCCAAGACGGCTTAACTCCTATTACTCATGTCCTGTGAACGGTGTCAGTCAACCAGTGGCATCACAGACATCAGAGAAGGAAAAGGGTCCAGAAGATCAAGTGAGAATAGAAACACTGAGTCTGCAGCCACTCTATTTCAAATAGCTCGGTTAAAAATGATGAGCTTATGCTAATAAATTTGGATTTACCTTTTCAACAAAACATTAAGTATTTAAAGCAAATGAAATGTATTGTGGAGTCAGTCTCCTTATGTTTAATGACTGTCAGAAAGAATGTAGAAAGGCTGATGTTACAGTAGAGGCAGTAGGGTCCCTGACCATACAGGCAGTGCAGAAAGGAACAGGCTTGTCTGAAAAATGCGGAAGGTTACAATTTGGAGGTCTAGGCAGCCCAAGAAAAAGAGATCCATAGACAGTGGGAATTATGCATTTCTTGGTGTTGGAGCTTTGACCTGCATTGCTTCAAGAAAATAATCTATTTGCATCTATTAAATTTGGGGTTTGTTTTGTAAAATGAATGTAGTAGAAATGACACTGAGCTCTGAGGCTGTCTCACCTGTCACTCTGGACCTTTTCCCTTCTCTGGCTCTTGTGACACCACTGGTTCCACATTCTCTCTCTCTCTCTATCTCTGGTCACTCCTATCTAATTTTCTTCTTTCGCATAAATGCCAGGTTTCAGCCCTCTCTTACTCTGCACTACTTCAAGGAGGTAATACTTACCTGTAGGCTGATGCCAGGCTCACAATATGCTTATATATGTTTCACATAGTTTCTGATCACAGCTACCTATGGAGGTAACCCATTCTTTGTTTCTTTATTTCTATAACCAGAATTACTTTCTTCATCCCCTCTATTTTTTTCTCTTCTTCTTTTAACTCCACACTTATGCATGCCTAGAAATGTCTTGAAAGAGTCTCTCTAAACCATTGGGGTTTTTTGTTTGTTTGTTTGTTTACTTGGGTTTTTTGTTCTTGTTGTTGTTTGTCTTAGCTCTCCTTTGGGAGGAACCTAGACTGAGCAGCTCATCACCTAAATATTGATTTATAGGATTGGTTCTCCTTTTCTCTCTATTTCCTTAGTTCATATCTCATCTGAATTTTTATATTGTCCCCCTAACTTTGCTTCCCTCCAATTTATTCACAGCAATGCAGGCAAATATGTTTTATACGACACTCGCCTGTATTGGAAGTCAAGTGTGGTAACACACATACCTTTAGGCCAGAACTTGGGAGGTGGAGGAAGAAGGATCACAAATTGGAGGCCAGCTTTGGCTACCTAGCAAGATCCTGCCTCAAAAATGAATGAACAGATGAACACATGCATGCATCCATGCATACATACATACATATATACATACATACATACATACATACAGGTTCGGTGGTTTTTGAACTTGCAAAGTTTTTATGGTAGACCATAATAATATTCATGATGTGAGCCACATCAAGTTCTCCAGACTCAACGTCTATCCATCTACACTGAACTCCATACATTTAACAGCACAGTGACACATTTCCTCCTAAGTCTTTGCTAAATTTGCACCGTTTAGACTCATTCACTGCTGTGATACACACAGTTGTCTTCATGCTTCAGTTTTAAGACACTTGAATTTCGAGTTTTATCCCTTTTCTAGCCTCATCTCATGGACTAGCTTAAATGTGAGATGCCTATTTTTTTTTCCAGTTGTGTCTCATATAGCTCAAGGAGGCTTCATACTCACTATATAGCTGGAAATGGCCTTGAACTTGTGATCTCCCGTTCTTCCTGCTGATACATCCTAAGCAACAGGACACACATCCCCATGCCTAGCTAGACTCCTCTTTTCTTTATGTGCATGAGTGTATGTCAGTGTGTGTGCATGTAAACATGCTTGTGTGTGCTGGTGTCTGCAGAGAACAGAATAGGGAGTGAGATCTTCAAGACCTTGAGTTTCTGGCAGCGGAGAACCACCAGATGTGTGTTCTGGGCATCCTACCCTTCTGGAAGACAGCAAGTGTTCTTAACCGTGGAGCCATCTCTCCCGTCCCATTTTTAATAAGCATTGGCTTATCTAGCCAAATGCTAAATATTTCCAATAAGAGTATACTAATTTCTCTAAACTCTTTTACCATAAATTTATGTAGCCATATTGCATAAAACAAAATACTGTAAAAGAAACTAATCTTAATCTCTTTGGTATAGCATGTTGTGATTTTACACACCCTCTTTTAAATAAATGTGTTACATAGATCTTAATTGATATTAATCTGAAATAAAGATACAGCAATAGAAAGAACTGACATTTAGAGAGCCCATAATATGAGCTTGAGGCTGGTCTAAGCCTTTTGCACATCTTAACTGTGTTAACCTTTGTGGTGGTGATAGTGTGAGATAGGGATCCACCTTCATTTTGGCCATGAAGAAATTAAGGCACAAACAAGGTCACTGACTTACCTTTAACCAGATAGCTATTAACACCAAAGCCACAGCTTGAACTCACAAAGCCTATCACCAAGGCTTGTGCTATCTTCTACAGAGAGAATTTAATTATTTAGAATATGGAAGGCACCTAGGATGGTGTCTGGCACATGGCATAAACTCAATAAATGCTGGGTGTTATCAATGCAACTATAATGAGTTTAATAATTTGGTTTCATCTCCTTTAAATTAGACCAGTTTTTCACTTAAATTAGCTAGGGTTTCTCTTTGAATTGGGTCACAGATAAATTTTCATCCTATTGCATACACTCATTAACTTCTGGTTTGTATGCGACACAAGGTTCTCCAGAATGTGCCTACAATAATCCATTACTGTTGCTGCCGTCCTTGTTTCTTAATTATCCCTTAGCATTGCCTTTATGGATTAAGCCCTTTTCCTTATTTTAGACCATTTTTAATAATGACTTCCTAAAAGTAAGAACTGTAGCCTAAAAGATTGAAATATTATTATGGTTCTTTGTGTACATCAGAAAATGTCCAGCCAGTGCATCATACTATATGTTTAAGGAATCCTGCTTCATAGCTCGATATTTATCATTTTTATAAGTTTATTTATGTTAATGCAAGCGTTTACAAAGTATTTATAGAAAATAAACACCACCTTTTGTCAGCACGACAAACTTACAAGTATTTAAAATTGTTTAAGTGTCTGCTTGAGCCATTTGTACCCCTCTATAACCTGTTAGTCCTTCTTCGGGCACTTCCCTCCTTACTAAATGTCCCAATTTTTCTGGAGCATTTCTTCCCTGACAAAACTGCCTGACTCTTAACCATCTGAGTCACAGTCTCCTAAATGCATTCCATTGTGCCTATGTTCCACTTAATGTGAGGATTCCAGACATGACCAGGGCAGAGCACAGAGGGGCTATCGCTTTCCTTGACCAGAGCATCTATTTCTAGCAATCCAGCCTAAGGTCACATTAGCATATTTGGCACTAAAATACACTGTTGGCTCATGCTTTTGTGCTGTCAACCCAATCCCCCATGACTTTTTCACATGAACTCCCATTAAATAAGGCTTCCCACATCCTGTACTAATATAGACAGTAATGTGCAGTTTGCTAAAGTTATTTACACAAGTTCCTATTAAATTTGAGTTCATCTAAATTTATTATTCTAGAATAGTGAGACATACTTATATTCCAAACCATATATAGATATGGTTTTAAAATACTTTAATGTGTTTTGTGTCTTCTCCGAGCTCATAAGAACATAGCCTCAAACAATCTTGAAGTTCAGAGTTTTATGGTATATGAAAGAGTCCTAGAGACTGAATATAGCTGTTTAGCCATCATCAAAATCATGAGTTGGGAATCCACCCAAGGGCCTTAGCAATCATGCATACTGAAGTGTCTTTTCATGATGATATTCTGGGAGACTATGTAGGTGACTGGCACAGTTCTGAACTCTGCCTGAAATGGGGAGGAGCTGAAACATAGCTCTATTTTCTTCATCAGCGATGGAGTATTTCATCATGTTGTGTAAAAAGACACCAGATTTTATCCGGGATCTCAGAACTATCCTGCTTTCCTAAGTACTTATAATCTAAGACCTTCTCATATTAAATCCCAGGATGATCTCATGTTTATGTTTCCTGCTTTCTCTGAAATTGGCAGTTTCTCATGGGAAAAAAAAATCTCATTTATACTTGTGTGTTTTCATAAAGCAACACAGTAGCAGGATTAGCTGTGATAAATATGGTAGTGATAGATAAAACAATAAAGCAAAGTGGATGACGCCTCTGATGCATCTTTTTAATTATTTAAATTATGATTTGTTAGTATAGAAAATAACTCACAATGCCCTGTTTAAACATGTATGTCATTTGCTGTTACTCATATGGTTTTACACTTTTCCCTTTTCCTTCTCCTGCTCTACTGATTCCACTGCAGCTTTTATGTTATGTGTACGTCCTTTAGCTCCAGATTCTTCATATTAGAGAGAATATGATATTTGTCTTTCTCCCCATTACCCTCCTGCTTTTTAAAAATTTTCCTCTACCCCAATATGGTTCCTTCTCTACTTTCATGTCATATATTATGTATGTATGTATGTATGTATGTATGTATGTACATATATATGTATAGTTTCTATATACAAGAGAAAATATAAAATACTTACCTTTCTGAATCTGACTTATTTTGATTCACACTATCATATCTTCTTCCATTTTCTAGCAAATGGCATAATTTCATTCTCCTTTAGATCCATTATCTCTCTCTATCTCTCTCTCCCTCTCTCTCTCTCTCTCTCTCTCTCTCTCTCTCTCTCTCTCTCTCTCTGTGTGTGTGTGTGTGTGTGTGTGTGTGTGTGTGTGTGTGTGTGTGTGTGTGCATGTGTTCATCTGATGATGAGCATCAAAGCCAGTGCCATATCTTGGCTATTGTAAATAGAGTAACAATAAACATGGATGTGTAAGTATCTCTGTACATGCTGGCTTAAAATCCTTCAACTATATATCTATCCCGGAGTGGTACAGCTGGATCAGATGGTAATGCACTGTTTAGTTATTTTTTAATATGTACTTCATTTATGTTTAAAATATTTATTTATTTTTATTTTATGTGTATGGGTGTTTTATCTGTGTGTTTGTCTGTATACCATGTACATGTAGTCCTCAAGAGACCAGAAGAGGGCATGGATCCCCTGGAACTGGAGTTACAAATATTTGAGAGCCACTGTGGGAGTGCTGGAAATCAAAGCTAGGTCTTCTGCAAGAGCAACAAGTGCTTTTAACCACTAAGCCATCTCTCCATCGCCACCTGAAGTTTTATGAGGGACCTTTACTGCTTTGTAATAGCTGTACTTGATGCAATCCATACCGATTTCATTTTCTCTACACCCTTTCTTCCTAGCATTTCTTGTTTGTTTTCTTAGAGATAACCAGACTGACTACTAAGATTTATAGCAACATTAAAAATCTGAAGCTTGATGGTGACACTCTGCTTGTTTTAGATGACATTAAACTACCAACAGGGTCACAATCTTGTAGTGTTTATGGGACCAACTGTCAACTGTCTTAGAATTTACCATAAGATAATTAAAGCAAATGTCTCATTATGTTTAAAATTTTTAATTGCTTTATTCAACTTCCAGGGTTCTTATTGGTTCTCCTTTAGTTGGTCAACCCAAAGCAAGAACCGGAGATGTCTATAAGTGCCCAGTTGGGAGAGAAAGATCAATGCCTTGCGTGAAGTTGGATTTGCCAGGTATGTAAAATCAAATAGTCCATCCTAACTCATGCCCATATTCTCACCAAAAAAAAAGCTTTCAAGTGACTCAAAATATTATTTTGATACTATAATATAAAGTATTAGTGTGAAATATAATATAAAGTATTAAAAGTAATAAATGACCATTCTACAGTTGCTATCTAGAATCCACATAGAGTAACATCATGAATCCTTCAGCCCTTACTTTGTTTCTGTAACTCATAGGGAAAGCCATAGAATCGGAATAGCTACTCCTCTGGTACTTTGTTTCCTTACATTGTTCAGGACCCTTTGAAAACAGGTGGTTTGCCAAAGTCTCTCACATTCCTCACACAAAATGCAGCTCAGTACCCAAGTCTTTAAAGGAAACTGAAGGAAAGAAATTACATTCATTAAATTTACTAATAGACTTTTTTTTAAATATGAGATATATCAAAATAGTTATGTTTTCATAGAAATATCACTTTGATTGTAGTATGACTAGAAAAGTTTTCCTAAAGTTAAAGAGGATTTAGAATTCTTTCAGTATCTGTACAATATTAAAAATGATTAAATTATCTATATCCCTACAAGTTCACTATAGATAATGCATTTTCTTCAGATCTCTGGTTTTCAATTTCTAATTTCTTTCAGAAATTATTGTGAATATTTTTCTTTTACATTCATGAAAACAGCTACCATAAATGTTTGAATACCCTTGCCTGAAAATTGCAGCATCAAGGATGTCTCCAACATCACTCTCCAATTTGCTACCTTTCCTTGACATTAGATTAAACTTTTTGGCTTCTCCTTAGTTATTCATATTTTTGGAACACAAACTGAACTACATTTTTAATTATAAATATAGTAGTTCTAGTATTTTATGTTCCTTTGAGTGGTATTATTTTTTTTATTAACAGGGAATATATTTAGCAGAGCACATTCCCAGATTCTGATTTTTTTCCAGCTATAAGTGCTTAGAATTCCATTTGGTTCTTTTTAATTTCCACTAGGCTGTATGGACTCTACTGTTCACATTGCCTATCCAGATACACAGATTGAATACATAAACATATTAATTGTCCTTTTATGGCTCATTTTTCAAGATACTCCATGTTCCTTTTTATAGATGCTGATATTGACCCTAAATTTCTACCCTCCTTCTCTCCAAGCCTGGAACTTCTGCTTGAGTTTTATTACCTGATAGAGTCTCTCTTTAAGGAGAAAAGAAAAATGAAACACAAAACCAAGGAGCCCAGTGTCAGCCTCTTCTTTACACTTTTGTAGTCTCCTGTACCATGTGGCTGCTTGAGGTCTCTTCCCAACGTCTTCTTATGGTTGGTTCATGCATCTTTCGAGTTTTTCTGGGATTTATCCTCCGTTCCTGAAAATTAGAATAGTTTTTAAACTAGCCTAGAAATTTTAGCAGTAAGAAACATTTCAATAGCCTCTAATTGTCCCAGCAATGCATCATGATCCTAGACAATGCTCACTTAAAGTCTCCAGTGCAGGTCATTGAATACCAATGTACATAGTAGCCCAGTTCAAGATGTTTCATTTGGAAGTCCTTTGACTCATAATGCTTTGTCAAGGCTTTTTTTTTTTTTTTTTTTAAACATTTCAGGTCCTTTGTGTATATATTGTGTTTTGCCAGTTTTGTATTTTTATGAGATTTCCATGTGTGTGAACATGTGTGTCTCTGTGTCACTGTGTTTCTTGTGTTTTTTCTTTGGCTCTTTTCCCTCTGTTTGTTTTATCTTGTTTCATTTTGTTTGGTTTTGTTTTATCTCGTTTTATTTTATTACCATTCTTCAGATGCCTGTTTGTTTTCTAATGAGAGAAGGAAAAGGTGTGGATGGGAGAGGAGGCAGTGAGAAGTTGGGTGAGGCGAAACCGCAATCGGAATATATTGTATGAAAAAATCTATTTTCAGTAAAAGGAAAAATAGAAAAGAAAAAAAAGAATGCTTTCAAAGCAAGACAGACCAAATCCTTGAACAAAACTGGGTTCTCAGATTAGGAAATGAAATGCACCATCCAGGAACCTGTTTCCCTGTTGACTGTAAGCCTGTAGGTAAGAATATGTGCAGACATGAACAGTGTGAAGAGTCTCCTTTAACTTGAGTTATGCCACTTTCAAATATTTATGCCCTCCACTCCAAGCAGAGTTTAAAAGTGTTCACTTTTCTTGTCCAGTCTTTTTATTTTTTAATGTGAATATTTAAGCAATGCTTCTTGCCAGGTTGGAATGCTGTGGGACCCAACATTCCAATCTGGAATGTCTAATGTAGTCCCATCATTGTATTCTCTTTATCCAAACTTCCTGGACACTTCTCTAATCTTGATCCAGCTTTCTTTGCAGCTCTCATAATGTCCCTATGATTTTGAAAATCCCGATAAAACCATCTTGTTTGACTTTTCTGTTCCATGCACATTCAGTTTTCCTTCCAGAAGTTGAATTGGGCCATTGATTGTTTATAACAAAGAACATAAATTATCTCTATGCTCTTAGGAAACTAAATATTGCATTTGTTTCAATTAGCAAAAAACGTGTGAAAACCGATCCCACATTCTCATCGCCCTGCTAGTTCTGCGTTCTTTCGAAGTCCAGCCAAACTATTTGAAACAGTGATACAGACACAGTCTCTGGGAAATCCGCCAGCTCTTCAGCCTTAACTTGCTCATTATATTCCCCAGTACCGGGAAGGCTATTTAGTTGAACCAGAACAAGAATGTGCTATGAGATGAGCAAAACAAATAGAATGTTTAATGAGGAGGCACTTCATTTCATATTATGAAACATATTTTCATGCTCATGAAATTTTGCTCTATTTTGTAGTGAACACATCCATTCCCAATGTCACAGAAATCAAAGAAAACATGACATTTGGATCAACTTTAGTCACCAACCCAAACGGAGGATTTCTGGTGAGAAAGAAAAGAGTAATATATTTCATAAAAGTCAGAATGAAGCTAGTTGTGTCTTTGAAACCTGTTAGAGGATGTTCCTTCTTAAAGGTTTTCATTTTTTATGTTTTAAAGGCATGTGGGCCTTTGTATGCCTATAGATGTGGACACCTGCATTATACGACCGGGATTTGTTCTGATGTCAGCCCTACATTTCAAGTGGTGAACTCCTTTGCCCCTGTACAAGGTACACACCTTATGCAATGTTTGTGTGCTTGAAAGCATAAATACTGAGTGCATACCAAAAGGCCTCACCAATTTGTCATCGACTAGCATTACCAACTTGGGAAAATATTTGCTTTGCCAGTATATAACCAAACTTTGCTCCTGTTTTGGGGATTGATATTAGTATAAATAACCTTGAGAATCATGTTTAAACTTTGTGGCTAACGCTATCATGCTGATTGTATTTAAAGAGTGAATCTCTCTGAGGAGGAGAACGTCCTTTGAGTTCTACAGAATAAAAATAGAATCAAACCCGTGATGAGAAAATTCTCAAACGCAGCATGTATATCATTAATAAAGTTAAATTAGAAGGCCGGGATGGTGGTGCACAGCTTTAAGCCTACCACTTCAGGAGCCAGAGGCAGGCAGATCTCTGAGTCTGAGGCAAGCCTGGTCTACAGAGTGAGTTCCAGGACAGCCAGGGCTACACACAAACCTGTTTCAGAAGGAGCGGGGGACAGTCTGTGGCACAAAGTCCAAACTGATTCTAACCAAATACAGTATTTAAACAATGGTTGCACTTTGAAAAACATCAGTGTATCTTTTCAAATGAGTTTCTTTCGGCCAGGAAAATGCTTGACTTACTCCTAAGAAGGCAGATTTCAGACTTGCACACCATTTCCTTCTGTTTCAGAATGCAGCACTCAGCTCGACATAGTCATTGTCCTGGATGGCTCCAATAGTATCTACCCCTGGGAAAGTGTTACCGCTTTTTTAAATGACCTTCTTCAGAGGATGGATATTGGCCCTAAACAGACACAGGTATGTGACTCTGCATTTTCATTTCTGTTTTCTAAAGACTCAAATGCATAATTTAGGACTGGGCACGTGTTTGGGTAGCTCCCTTAAACTAAATGTATGCTGTTTTTATTTGTGAGTTAAATTGAACTAAAGTGATTTTTGACTGGGTGTGCTGGCATACACCTTTTATCACAGCACTTGGGAGCTAGAGGCTGGTTTATCTCTGTGAGTCCAAGGCCACCCTGGTTTTCATCACCAGTTTCAGGCAAGCCAGAGCTACACAGAAGACCCAGTCTAAAAAATATATCTGCCTTTTTAAAAAGACAAAAATGTTCAAATTTTTAATAAAACATGATAATTCTGAAAAAGTTCAGTTTTTTAATAAAGCATGATAATTCTAAAAATTAACTAATAAAAAACAAAATTAAAGAAAGATTAATTTTAGACTATATTTGCCAAACGGAAAATATGAAAGGTCTACTTCAATGTACAACTTACCCCCATAGATCTCTGTAAACTGACGATTTAATCCTGAGTTATCACACAGTCACCTTTGGTGAGATCAGAGCAAATTTTCAGAGTTTGAGAAATGAAATGAAATCTCAGAGGACGGTCACACTATAATCACCTTTCTTATAACAAATGAAGCGAGTTACTAATCAAACACTGAATACTCCTTAAGGTCTGTTTTCCATGTTTTAGTCATTTCTGTCCCTAAAGACAAGGAAATATACCTGGCTCTGGCCACAGAAAGCAAAATAGTTGCTGTTTTCTAGGGTATAGGTTCTAAACTCATTGCCTTTATAGCCTGTACAGGAGGTAAACTACTCACATGACTCTTCCACTTCAGATACTGAGTTTGTATTGAGTTGATTTAGTGTTTATTAAGTTTATGGATTCAAATATCTTAAAATGCATAGGAGATGTGATGGATAACAGGCAAATAAACTGTCTGGGTGAGCTCGGGCGTAGGAGGCTGAAATCAGTGTGTGTGGGGGGTCAGAGGTTAAAGGTTGTGGCACAGTAGGATAGAAATAGGAGAGCATAGGAAGCCTCAGGGCTTTATACTTACGTCATCCAGTGTTCTTCCCTTGCTTTTCTGAGATGACTTTGGGAGAAATTTCTGAAGCATGGAAAGAACTGTGTGAGGACATCAATGTTTGTCATATCCACAGTAAAATTAGGACAAAATTTACACATGTACACAAATGTGTCTCTGAACATGTGTGAAGGTTTAATCTCTTTCATGTAAATATATACATATATGTTTATAACATATATTATATTGTATACATACACTTTACCAAAGAGATGATAGTAGAATAATTTAAATCAGAAGTGAAGCCTTAAAAGTGAACTATTATTTTGCCATGTTCCAAGACTGAAAACTCCCTGTGGAGACATACTAGAGGGAAAATGTAAATATCCAACTGGAACATCTTGAAATCAGTTAAAGAAAATAGACTTTCATTTACCATAAAATACAAATTTTCCTATCTGTGACTTTTAGCATGTAATTGATCTTCTCAAGTCTTGAGACTAGGAGAGGATGTTGTACCTGCTGAAGGGACACTGGAGACTATTGATTGGCTCTTTCTTCAGGTATATAGTCCATCTCAATGAAGCTCCCCATTTTCCTTTCTGAAGAACCCCTTCTTTTCCTTTCTCATTTCTCCCGTTCTTTCCTACCTTGGTGGGTTAAATTTCATACTGTGAGAAAATGAAACTGATAGGAATCTTTAGTCACGGAGCCTCACATGTCAGTGTATGAGAAGCTTAGTGATGGTCCCAATTCACCTGGCAGATTATCGCAGGTCGGAAGAGGCAAGCTCTCAAAATGCAATCCCAAGATTTTGCTCTCTGAGGCCTTCAGTTCTAGGAAAGTCTCAGAATAGGTCCCATCAGAGTCTATGTAGCTTGTCATTCTGATTCTCCTGTCCTTTCTAGGTCCCCTTGGCCAGGGTCACTCTGTGCTCCATAGTGGTCCATTCCCTCCACCATCATGGCTGATATAGAAATACTTGCTCACAATTCCTCCCTCCCTCCTCACTTTCCCTGTGATGTTTCACACACACACACACACACACACACACACACACACACACACACACTTATTTTGTCCACCCATTTTTACTGTCTTAACAGAGCTTTTCTATCCAAGCCTTATAACAGTCTTTGGGAAAATTTTTTAATTTCTAATATTGCCTAGGCATTTGAATATTTCATTTTATCTTTAAATCCAGTGGTTTGTTTCACTACAAAAATATTTGTAGCTGTTTGTGAAAGCCAATGCAGCTGTTTTAGAATAATCATCACAGCCTCCATGAAAAGTGGTGCCAATGACTTGGGTTTGGAAATAGATAGCAATCATAGGCTTACACATTCAATGTAATCTGTTACAATTTTTTTTAATGTTTTTTCACTGTTAGAACTGCAATTAGTTTGTCTTAACATTTCCAGAAGAACTATTCTGCTTGTACATAAGAGGAAATTCAGCTTGCCAGAGTGGGCTTCATGGAGCTCTGAGCCTTTCTTGGATGGAACGATGCCACTATTTAGAGGCATGGAGGCCTGCCCTTGAGGGCCAGATGCTACAGGTTAACGGAGGGAAATGAACTCACTGGGTTAATGGAGGGAAATAAACTCACCATGAAGTCAAGGATGGAGTCAAACTCATTTAGTTCCATTTCACAGATTTTTCTTTCTACAACATTATCCCCAGTGTCATTTGTAGTATCTTCTAGCTCTACCCAAGACAACCCGTTTCCTAAAGAGAGACACTGAGCAGGGTATAGTAGTATGAGACAGAAGAATCATTGTGACCTGAGGCCAACCTGGGTTACACGGCAAGTCTCAAACTAACCTGTGCTACATGGTGAGACATTGTCTCAAAAAAAGTAATTTAATTTACAAAAATAAAGTAGAGAAACTGACTGTATTTCTGAACTTCCACATCACATTTTGTATGTACCAGGCACTGTAGCTTGAGTTTTCCTGCCTGGCCCACAGTCAGGACGAATCTCTTTCACCTGCCAGTCCCACAGCCACTCAGACCCAACCAAGTAAACACAGAGGCTTATATTGCTTACAAACTGTATGGCCGTGGCAGGCTTCTTGCTAACTGTTCTTATAGCTTAAATTAATCCATTTCCATAAATCTATACCTTGCCACATGGCTCGTGGCTTACCGGCATCTTTACATGCTGCTTGTCCTGGCAGTGGCTGGCAGAGACTCCCTCTGCCTTCCTGTTCTTTTTATTCTCTCTGTTAGTCCCGCCTACACTTCCTGCCTAGCCACAGGCCAATCAGTGTTTTATTAGCAACACATTTGCCATACAGAACATCCCACAGCAAGGCACAGTGAAGCTTAACCACACTCACTCATCTATTTAATCAGAATAACTGGTGAATGCGTGTTGTGTGGCAGCTCAGTGTGAGGACTTTGGTTACTGTGGGAAAGGAGAGATGCGACTGTTGCTTTGGTGGGACTTCTATTTGAGGCAGTGTTCCTTCATACACACCTGCTGTAATTCCTGCTTCAAAATATCCCAGGTTCTTGGACTATATCCAACACTTCCAGAATCAGATTTGTGAAGATGTTATGGGAACAATGAATCTGAACCTTATATGATTCTTAAATATATTAAAGTTTGGAGACTCTAGTTTAGTTCTCGATGCTTATATTGATGTGCATGTGTCCATATTTGCCACTTCCTCTGGAGTACAGTCAACTCAAGAGCAAAGGGTAGTTTATCTTACCCACATTAGTTTACTGCTTATCATTGAAATGATGAACTTTAGTGAACAGTTGACAAAAGATGTGAACAGCATAATATTTGCTGTATTTTCCTCTGATGGTCGAGATTTTTTTTTTTTTGCAGGTGGCATTTTTAATTTTCTCCTAAGCATATTAATTTAGCCTTGGTTATTTATACTGTCTTTACATTCTGATTTAAGATATATCAATGACTAGTTTCGTAAATACTTTTCTAAAGTAAAAGGGATCATTAAGCCAATTACATTTGCTAAACATTTGATAAGACATTAAGTATGACATGTTAAACTCTTAAAATTTGACCTCCTTTCAATGGATTCAGAAAATAGTTCATGTATATAAAACGTGGAGAAGTATTTCCTCTCCAAAGATAGGAACTGAAATGTATGCTAATATCCCATGTGGTCTCAAGCAAATCTTTCACACATGGAAAATTTGTTTTGACAACCATTTATTTTCTAACTGATTATGAATGTAATTTAAAGAAATTTGATTCATGGGTTGCTTTGCTTTTGTTGTGATTAAAGCATTCAATTCTTACAGACTTGCAGAATTAACTTCTAGAATTTTCCTTCCCTTCTCTTATCATTTATACCTCCATTCATGAGAAGAAGAAAAATAAAATAGGTTGTGTGAGAGATTTTACAGAAGAAATTGGAAATCCATGCAACTAAGGGCAAGCAACTCTTAGGCATATGATATTTATCAAAGGTATAACTGCACTAAAAATGGAATTAAGGGACTGGGACGATGGCCCAGCAGGTAAATTACGTGATGCTCAGACATGTTACCTAAATTCAGATCCACATCACCTATGTAAACACTGTGTATCTTAGCACATGTCTGTAATCTCATCATTAAATTGGAGGGATGGAGACAAGTACATTCCCTAGAACTTATTTGCCAGCTAAACAAATTGATGAGCTCCAAGTTGAATAAGAGATCCTGTCTCAAAAGACAAGATGGAGAGCAATCTAGGAAGACACTTGATGTCAACATCTGCCTTCCATATATGTGTGTGAAAATACACATACATAAGCACCCTCTGTCACATATGCACACAACTGCATAAATGTGTACATATACCACACGCACATAACCCAAATAAAATAAAATAATATGAAAAGAATGGATCTGTGAAGATTTCTCTGTACAGATTCACCTGAGCCCTACAGTGATCTTGACACATGTTCCATTAAGCTCTATAGTAGTTGTGATGTGTTTATAGAATTGGAACACATGACCAACTAATCCCCAACATACCTGCAGCAGCAATAATTATGTTTATCTATTGCTGGTCAAGTCAAAACAGAGACATCTATGCTGGTATCTTCCTTTCTTCCATGAATTTGTTAGAGTCAAGAATGTGTGTGTTTCTCATGATCAATATGGGTCACTCACCAAGATCTAGCATGAGGTCTCAATAAAAAGAATTTTTCAAGAGACCCACAGAAAAGCTATAGTAGATAGCTATGTAGTAGACAGCTATGAGACCCCAGCTCATCCTAGGACAGTACCAATCAAGTAGGAATTTATCTTTCCAACTCTGTGTCTGGAACGGTCAGAAATGATGGGTAACAACCTAAGTGAAACATGTGGAAAGGCCAGTAAAGGAAAAGCATGCCATGCCCCTTCCTCAACCACAGGCCTCTGACCTCCATTAGCAGAGGCCGGAGAAGGGTTGAACTAAGAGTAAACTTTGGTGTTTTGTCTGAACTCTGTTTTAATTGAGATAGAGTCACATAAAACAGTTGTGACTTAATTTATTTCCCCTTTGAGCCTGCAAACACAGTGATTTCATGCAAAAATTTAAATTAAAATATAGTACCTTAAAAAATCAGACGTCTTAAAACTAAGAGTTAGAAAAACCTTGGGGTATCTCTTTGTTGATGTCAGCAGAAACAGCTCACCCCAAATATGTTTTAAAGGGAATAAAAGGTTGCGGGCTGTGAGCTTTTGTTTTCTGTAGTGACAACAACACATTTAGTTCAATGAAGAGATTAGTGATGCCCTGTTTCTGCAGTTACAGATTCATCATTTAGTAACTTCAAACAATGAAAGAGTCTCAAGCCATGAAACATTTCTCAAAATCACACTTATCCCCAAAAGACAAAGGGAGATGGGGGAAAAAAATGAGGGAAGGAAGAATATAGAAAAAAATGCTTATGTGTATATTGTCACAGGACAATGTGTATACATTGGGTAGATGCATAAAAATGATAGAGATATCATTTTAATTAGGTACTCACGATTCCCTCCATGTTTCTGGTGTGGCCCCATTAAGACGTTGCAAACATAGTCAAGGGGTTTTTGCCAACCAATCTTTTACCTAAGGCAGAGTAAAGGCCATAAAATTGCCTTTTCAAAAACCACCCATAAAAACAAACCTGAAATACTTGGAGCTTGCCATAAAAGATATGACGGTATAAACATTATGGAGGTCTTATTGATCCTCAATACCTAAGCATAACATTGTTTTGAATAATAAATGGGAAGGATGTAAATATGTCAAATACAAGTGCATTACCCTAAATAAAACCAGTAAATTGTGAGGCTTGATATAAAAGTGAAATATACTAATGGAACAATGTCTAGATTGTTGCCATCAGGAGTGCAGCATGGCACTAAAGTAGGCAAAATGAAAGAGAGAGATTAATTAAATTTTAGGAATATTATTTATCTTTCTTTTTACTGCACATTTTATGGCCATTTTCCTAGAAGCCTTAAATGTGGCACCTGATTCATTGGTTTTACGTCCAAAATGAAGGCCAAGTGGGTCCTGCAGCCACTGCCTTGTCAATCAGTGGAATTTCTGGATGTGGTACAGAGCAGGCGATGAACCTTCACCCTGGCTTGTCTCCTGGTCTCCATTCTTCCCCATCTCTGTCCAACATGTACTCGAACAATCATCCCAAAGTAAATTTCAGATAATCTCCTTACATAAAAGTCTACTTTATTTGCCCTTTAAATAAGGTACAAGCTCTTCAGGGCACTTAAAGGCACAAGTGACAACCTGGCCACAGTCATTCCCATTGCATCCCCTAGTGGTGCCCACCTCAATCTTCAGACTCTCCTTGGCGCTTTCTTGCCCTGCGTATAGTGTGTGAGACTCTTCACTGTCGCGTCCCCCTCGTCCAGCAAGGAAGACACAAACACCGAGCTCTTCTTCTTGCAATTTAATCAGGCCTTTGAATCAGTCTTCTGACTTCTAAAAGATCCCCTCCTTCTGAAGGATCCCCGGGCAAAGCCTCTCCCGGCCTTATATAGGCTCTGAGCAGCCAACCCCAGGTTGTCACGTGGGCATTGCCCAATAGGCTCAAGCATGCGTAAGCAAGCCACACATTCCGCTACAGCCTCACCTGAAGCTGTTTAACACGGGGATGGCAGGATGGCGGAAGGCGGTAACCAGCACCACCTGCAAGGCGTGGCTACACGCAGCTCCCTACACTTCACACTCCCCCTGGATGGAACACCCTTCGCCATCCCAGCCCTGTATGCTCTGTGGACTTCATTAGATACCTTCCAATGTCACTTTCGTTCAATTTACTGGGATGATCTCACCCACAGGATCCCCTTTCCTGTTTCCATGGCATTCTCATGTCCTCACCCATTGTTCTCATTCCTTCATAGCATTTCTGTTTGTTTTATGGGCCTGTGTCTCCTGGCTGTCTGAGAATTCTTTGATGACAGGATTGTGCCTTTGTTCCTTCATTTCTGGGATGCAGGTTAGAGTTTACAGATAAGCAGGTCACTCATGGTTTTTTTTTTTCTTTTTTTAAATAGAACCCTGGCAGTTTCTCTCATAGTAAGATAAACAAACAAACAAAAAAAAACATTGTAGTGACTTCTTTCCTTTACTCTGCTTCATGAAGTCAGATTGAACCCTGGGCTAGGAGGCACTTGTATGAGAAACTCTGGTGGGTTTCCAGTGTTTCAGTCTTGCTTGGCAGGTGTTCACTCACGTCCTCCCATTTG
Source organism: Peromyscus aztecus (assembly GCA_902168405.1). NCBI lineage: Eukaryota > Metazoa > Chordata > Mammalia > Rodentia > Cricetidae > Peromyscus > Peromyscus aztecus. The sequence continues at coordinate 9,226 of CABHPQ010001007.1, read as the reverse complement.
TCTCAGCTGTGATTTGTCCCATAGAATTTGCCCCTGGACCACAAATATAGTACTTGCTGTCATCACTCTAGTCTGTGGTTTTCTGCCTGGATTGACTTCATCGCAGCCTCTTTCATCAAGCAACATGCTAGTTAAAGATGCCCCTTTGCTGGGATCTCTGTCTTTATCAGACAACTCAATGAGTCTAAGGACTCATTTCCTTAGAAATGAGCATATAGCTTTGAACCAGTCATATTTATGTTCCTGTTCATGTGACAAAAGCTTAAGCCTGGCTTTGGATAACAGTTCCAGAAAGGTTCGTGCTGACAGCTAGCTCCAACTGCAGTCCATATTATCATCACATTTGTAGCCTGACTTAATCATGCAAGAAACATGTCGCAGGGCAGGGCATTGGTGGTATCATTTGATAAAAGAAAGCACACATTGGTCAGGCAACAAACCCTGAGCTCTTGTAATATTAAGCAGTTTGGCATCTCACTGATGCATGGAAAATGTGATATTAATTGCCAAATGACAGTTTGTAAACATAGTTCACACTATTAAAATTTAGGCACCAAAGTTGCAAGTGACTCGACCACAGAAGGAAATAATATACTTCTGAGTGAGTGAATGATTCCTTTAATTTTTTTGACTTTGGGCTAGAGAGATGATTTAGTAGTTAAGAGCATGTATTGCTCTTCTGGGGGATGTGGGTTTGATTTCCAGCATCCACAGTGGTTCACAACCACCTCTAACACTAGTTCCAGGGGATCTGATGACTCTGTCCTCCACAGACACTGCACTCACATGCACACATCCACAAATAGACACATACGTACATATGTTTTAAAAAGAAAATCCTATTAAAAGTACACAGACTTGACATACTTAATAACCACTTTCAAATGTTTTTCTTTCTTCAATTTCCTTGTTATTTTGGAAAAACACTGGAATCTAATATGAGACTTTGTTTCATGACAGAATAATCAGGATCATAATCTATTCCTTTAATAGTGCCCTTTTTGTATGCTTTACATTCACTTGTCTCTTTCCCTCTAGCTGCAAAAGAAATGAAACCATTTGGAAAATTCATTGATTCTGAGTCAGCAGGTATTTTTAAAGTACCTAGCTGACCAAATATTACATCAGATGCCATGATCACTAAAGAAAAGACTCCAAAATTATGTTTCTGCTTTAAAACAAACAAGCAAAAACAACCATCATCTTAGCAATGAGGAAAAACATATATTTGTATAGCTACATGCCTAAAGCTACTTCACAAATACAATGGGGGGTGAGAATGTTGATCTTTAAAGGTAGATAACTGCTAGGGTTATACAGCAATGTTTTCCAAACTATGTTTTATAGTGTATTGGGTATGTCCCTCACAAAATCATTCTGTTAAGTAAAATTAAAACGCATCATGTCTTTATTCCAATCTGTGATTGGAACATGTTCTTATCAAACACAAAGAGAGTAGTTTCCAGACAATCTGCTTATGAATTTGAGGAGCAAAACTGAGGACAGAATTAAGTCTCCCCTTCCCTCCTCTCCTCTCCTCTTCCCTTCTATTTACTATCTGGCAGCCAGGTGCTCGTTCAAACAAGCCTTTCTCTTTTGTACAGTTTACATTTTTGTATGAGAAAGAGAGAAGTAGGGGTAGTGGGATCCTGCTGGAAAGACACATATTTACCTTCTTACTCTGTGTTTTCCAAGATTATTTCTGACCATGGATTTTTTTTTAATTTACCTATTAACATAGACCAGGATGCTAGAACTTCCTGGGAGAAAATGTAAAAGGATAATTAATTTTGAAGGATCTACATGAGAAGGGGTTGGTTGTACATCTTGTATTTAGTGGAAAATTACAGCAAATGTCACGTGGAAGAAACATCCATGGCCGATGATGGGTGTGTTTTATGTAGTAGACTTAGCTGGCTCTTGGGTCCCTGGCTTTAGATTGTTTTGCTTTATTTGCATGTTTTCAGGGTGTTTTTTTCTTGTTGTTGTGTGTTTATTTGTTTTTGGGGGGACAGGGGCTAATGTAGGCCAGTCTGGCCTTGAACTCACTGTGTCGCAGACTGAGAGTGACCTTGAACTCCTGATCTTTGCTTCTTCCACCTCTTGAGTTTTTCATTGTAAAGCAATGAATATGAATGCTTCTTTCTCCTCTTGACCCACAGGACCTGTTTTCAATGCTTGACTCATTTTTACATCTTTAATTTTCATATTTACTTACTTCGTGTGCTTATTTATATATGTCATGCTTGTATGAATCTGTTTCATCTGCCCTAAATTAGAAGCTAATCTTGATCTGAAGTCATCTATATTGAATTGGTTTTTACCAGCACTCAGCATAATATTATGTGCATGTATTATTATTGACTCTTAAGACAAAAATTAATGAATGGTCCCCTTTCCAATGAAGCCCCACAGTAGGCTTTATTCTGTCTAGTTTCTAAGAAAATATGCATCTAGCCTTGGCCATCCATCAACACTGAAGGTCACCTCCCCCAATATCTGAGTTTCTCCTACTTCCCTTCTCATTTCCCACACTCTGTGTGTCACGCTTGGTCTGCCTATCACTATTTCTTTGCTATCTCAGTTTTCCACTTGCTTCTCTGCACTGCTACAGTCATCTATTAGGAATGCATGAGGGTCAACTGTGAGCGAACCCAAGTGGCAGGAAGGGATAAAGGAACATGAAAAGCTGTGACGTAGTCCATGCTCTTTACCCTGCCAGACTCTGGGAACTTCAATTCGCTTGTAAAGATAAGACATGCACACAGCACAACTGAGAAGAATGCAGTGTAGACAAGTGAGCCCCTGAGTTCTCAGACGGGGAAGTCAATGGTAGTATGATAGGCTGTGTTGACAGCTGGGTGAGAAACGTTTTGCAAGGAAGGTGGAGTTGAATCTTCTAGAATGAATGGAGCAACAAAGCTGTGGGGAGAGAGATGTGTATATGTGGTGTTCACTCTGATTTTAATTTTTTTCTTTTTCTTTCTTCCTTTTATTTTATTTTTTTTTTTCAAGAAAGTGTTTCTTTGTGTAGCCTTACCTATCCTGGAACTCACTCTGTAGACCAGACTATGCTTGAACTCATAGAGATCTGCCTGCCTCTGCCACCTGAGTGCTGGGATAAAGGTGTGTGCCACCACTGCCTGGCTTTAATGATTTTTTTTAAGGAACCTGGCACTTCAGTGAGTGACATTACATTTTACCTTTTCACTCTTTGAAATGAGAGTGAAAATACTATATAAAACTATTTTGCAGAGTCCCTGATGTCAGCAGTGGGGAACAATGGGAGGTTTTGAATGGGGAATTAAGGTGATGGCTGCATTGCTTCAGTTAGTAGCCCAGTGTTACACAGCAGGACTTGAGAGTGGGTGCGGTGAGAACAACCCGTGCTGTGGTTGAGGTTCAAGACCTTGACATCTGGGTTTAGGTGGGAATAAAGGAGCACAGATAATGCCTGAGGTTCAGTTTCCAAAGGCAGATTGTGGGAAGAGGAGTCACATGGCATGGATTATTAAGGAAGCACTTCCTGTAGAAAAGAAACAAGGATCCAGGGAAGCAAAGCGGAGTAATGACAGAGGATAAGCAGAGGTGTGGTTTCAGGTAGAGTCCAGGCCTCAGATCCACCTGAAAGGGACAAGGGACGTGTAGCTTGAGTCCAGGTCCCAGGCTGCTGTTCCCTGCACTCAGGCCCTGCCTAAGAGAGGGTGATGGGTTGGGAGAAAGAAATGTTCCTGTTCTTTAAACTTTCAAAGCAAAACAGGTGAAAATCCTAAAGACAGTCAGTTGAAAATAGTCTCCAGTGGGGTAGTTAGAAGTCGGGCACCCAGAAAAGGTGAGGGAACTGACTATTGTAAGCTCACTGTATCTTAACATATACAAAGAATAAGCTTGCAGAAGTGAGAAATGTGTTAGAAGATAGATGACAAATGCTAGATAGGTAGATGATGATTGTATATAGATGATTGTATATAGATTGTATATAGATGTATATATATGATGATTGTATATAGATTGTATACAGATGATAGATGGATGATAGATATGTAGGTAGGTAGGTAGATAGATAGATGATAGATAGATAGATGATAGATAGATAGATAGATAGATAGATAGATAAATAGAAACAGACAATTTTTAGACATGATGAGATAGATGATAGATAATAGATAGCTGATAGATACATGGATAGATGATAGATAATGACAGTTGGATAGATAGATAGATGATGGATAGATGGATAGATAGACAAATGGTAGACAGATTTATATATTTGATATATGACAGATAGATGATAGATAGATAGATATAGATAGATAGATGAGAAAATATAAAGCACATGTCTCTGACTTACCAAGTGTATTACTTTTTTATCGTTGTGATAAAACACCACAACCAAGGCAACTTATAGAAGGAAGTGTTTATTTGACTTAAGATTCCGGGGCAGTGAGCCTGAGCATGGCAAGCAAGCCACAGGTGTGGCAAGTGGAGCAGAAGCTGAACCACAAGTGTAAAGCACAGAGAGTGAACTAGAAATGGTATGAGCCTTCAACTGTCAAAGCCCACCCCAGTGACATTTCCTCCAGCAAGGCCACAACTCCTAAATCTCCCCAAACAGTGCCTCCAACTGGGGACTCAGTCTTCAAACATCTTAGCCTAAGGGAGACATTTTCATTCAAACCACCACACCAAGATCTTGAGTTTTCAGTGTTTATAGTGAAGATAATTTGTTTAGACAATCCATCATTCAGAGCAGATTCTTTGAGATATGTAAGGTGTATTGTAAAAATAAATCACTCACACTTACCTGGTATCCAGCAGCCTTGAATGGTTGGTATGACTTCTGTCCCTTTCATGTGAGTTCTTTGTGAGCACAGTTTAAGATAAATAAATTCTCCTGTGAGCCTTAACAGCTCTTGAGAAAAATCTGATTGAAATCAACAAATGGGAGCAAAGTACATTCATTAGTAGCAAGTTGTATGACTGTTGGGTGGGGCTTAAATGCAAGACCCCCATTTGAGATTCATAGATATAACTTTAGCAGAAGACTGATACACAAGCTAAGTGACTTTTGCATAGAAACATTCAGCACTGCAGAATCACACATGAAGATCGCTGGATTTACCTGGAGTTGGAAGTTAGCCAAGTGAGTTAGTGAAGGAGAAAAGAGGTTAAATGAGTTAGATTTTTGCAAGTAGATGTTCACAGTAATTGTACCATAGAATCTAGTCTCAGCTTGTAGGTTGCTAAAGATATTGGCAGTCATGAGGTCTTGACATGGTCAAGTGATTGATAGCTTAGATAGAACAGACAAATGAGCTGACGTTAATAGCCAGAGAGGAAAACACTTGGAACTAAGACTATTGCTCTTGCAGATGATAGAATTGGGGATAGGAAGCCCTTGAGGAGAGCTGTCATCCATGAGCTAGACATGGATGAGCTAGACAGAAAGATTCTCAGAGCTCAGGAGGTCAAAGGCATGAAAGAAGAGGATATTCAGTACTGTTAAAATAAGGACAGGAGTGGGAGGGAAAATTTCAAATTTTTAGACTCCTGATTAATTAACTAAAAATGTGAAAATAAAAAGGAAACAAGCTCAGTGAGATATCAGTGAGATTCATGAACAATTGGCTTCCATAGAAATATTTATGAAGCTTGGTACTTAAGATTAGATATAATGAATATCTTAGTAACAAAAATATTTCATTGAAATCTATATTGCATGTTTATAATGGCAAAAATCAAAAATATTTATGAGTTTCTGTTTCTGAGGTCAGTATCCCTCAGGATTGATAATCTAAATCTGTATTGTCATTAGAGGCAATAATTTTAAATCTAAAAATGAGTAATAAAACCATTTAAATATAACTCAAGGAAATAACCTAAATTAAAGTCATGGGTTTGTCCTCATTCATTTTTAATATTTTGTGTAACTAGTTAGCTACATTCTACTTTGTTGCATGAATCCTAAATGGTCTTATAATAAAAACCCAGAGCCAGACATCAGGGTGAAAGCTAAAAGATCAGAGAAGCAGAGCAAGCCATGGCCACCACCTCTTACCTCACAAACTCCTCAGCCTGAAAGATCACGAGTTCTTGTCTCCTCCCGCCTTGTATTCCTTTCTCTGCCTAGCCATATCACTTCCTGTTTCAACCTTCCCAGTGCTGGGACTAAAGGTGTGTGACTCCAAGTACTTGGAATTAAAGGTGTGTGCTGCCACTGCCTGGCTCTGTTTCATTTTTAGACTGGATTAATCTCTTGTAGCCTAGTGTGGCCTTGAACTCACAAAAATCCAGACAGATCTCTGCCTCTGTCTCCCAAGTGCTAGGATTAAAGATGTATGCCACCACTGCATGACCTCTATGACTAACTCTGTGGCTAACTCTGTTCTCTGATCTTCAAGCAACATGTATTTCCTAGATTACAAACAATATATCACTACACACCCTATATTCCTATAGGGAATAAAATTCCAATTGCATAACCTACAGTCTTGGGATGTATAGTAAAGAAATTGGGTACAAAATGCATTTGTGGAGGAACAAGGTTATCCTAGACATAAAATAAGCAGAATTCATGTTCAATCATTTTACAGTGTATGCCTCATCTCACCATTATATAGATTCTCCAGTTCCTTTATTTAACCTTATGACCAACTAAACAACTGTAAGGGAGAAATAACATATTCTATTTCTTTTTAAAAATATTATCAGCTTATTCATTTGCCTATTTACTCTAGTGTAGCTTAAGTTTCCTTTTGATTACTAGAAGCTAGCAGCTCATGTTAACTAAAGAAGGGAGATGCTAGGAGGGACCCAGTTTTGACATTTCTGAGGCTAGACCCCTGTCTCTTTCTTCAGTATGGAGCATGAGTTTGGTTTGTTTGTTTGTTTGTTTGTTTGTTTGTTTGTTTTTGTTTGTTTCCCTGCTGAGAATTGAACCCAGAGCCTCATGTGTGTGAAACCAGTCCTTTACCATTGAGTTATATCCCCAGCCAGGAAATTAGTTCTTAAGACTCTGTATCCTCATTTATTAAATGTGATGATTTGTTACTATAATATGAATCAGTCATATAAGAAAACAAAAGAAAAGAATGTTAAAATATAGCAGAATATGCCCTGGGAGCCTACTGGAATCATTCTCTAAAATTTTTTGATTAGATAGTGACAGCAGTTTTATTGTTTTTCTTTGGACTGTTCATATTCACAAAGTGGCCATTATTTATTGTTATCAAGGTAGAAGGATTTATGTAGTGATCAATTATGACATTCATCTAAAAAGATAAAAGGTATTTTACTGGCCCTATATGTTTAAACTCAAGAAAAATGAGCAGGAAATTTTGCTAGATGCATGACTCAACGGTAACTTGGTATTTCAGGTTGGAATTGTGCAGTATGGAGAAAATGTAACTCATGAGTTCAACCTCAATAAGTATTCATCGACAGAAGAGGTCCTTGTTGCAGCAAACAAAATAAGCCAGAGAGGCGGTGTCCAGACAATGACAGCCCTTGGAATAGACACAGCCAGGTATGTATTCAAAATCACGTTGGCGAGACTTTATGGGTGTGGCTTCTGACATCCCTAGGAGACAAAATCTCACAGCAAAGTTCCTGATTCTTTGGCTTGTCTCTCTGTCTCCTCTTCTGCAATGTTCCCTGAGCCTTAGGTAAAGGATTTATCTTGTAGATGTATCCATAAGTCAGCCCTGAAAACATACACACAGGTAACATTATACACACAGGTAATATATGTGTGTGTGTGTGTGTGTGTGTGTGTGTGTGTGTGTGTGTGTGTATGTACATATTATGCCCAGATCACAGGAACCCCCAAAAGACCACCACAGAGACCAAATCCCGCATGAAAAAGCAAGAGCCTTTATTTCAAGCTCTGGAGCTTGGTTCCTCTGTCTGTCCAACACAGCAGTGAGAGCAGAGAGCCCTGAGCTCATATAGGGCAGAGTTTTTATCATAGCAGAGGTTGGGGTGAGGGGATTTCCAGAGTCCAGGACCCTGATTGGCTGACAATTGTCCAGGGGTATCTGTAAAACAAAAAATAGGTGTGTGCTAGACTCAAGGACATCTGGTCACCTTATCTAATGGTTGGAATGTTTGGGATGTCAGGTACTTCCTCACCCCTGGGTGGATGCTTGGGTGGTATCAGCTTAAGGCTTTTCCTGAATCTGGGTTTGCCTGCCAGTAAGCCTGTCATAGAAGCTGTGTCTAGGCCCCAAAGCCTGTCATGGCTGCTGTGTGGTCAAGCTATTTTGGGGCCGCTCCACATACACACACACACATACATATATATATATATATATGTATGTGTGTGTGTGTATCATATACATGATAATGTGGAATATATATCATATATATATATATAATGTATGTGTGTCTGTGCATGCAACAACAATTAATGAAAACAGAGGTCATGAATTTGAAAGAGAGCAAGGATGGGTTATATAGGAAGGTTTGAAGGGAGGAAAAGGAATAGAGAAATGATGACATTATAACCTCAAAAGTAAAAGAAAAAAGTAAAAATAAAAACATGCAAAAGACCATGCAGCACAACCGCTAGCTATGTTTGCCTTTGGAATTTGACTCGATGTTTACCTTGACAATGTACAATGCCACATTTTTCATATTCCATTTAGAAGATTTACTATTAAACAATCAAGTTCTACAGTCATATAGTCTCACTACCCTGCTTATCTTTTCCTTTCATTTCAAGGGTCTGATGGTGAATCAACTAAAAACTTAACAATAGTTGATACGTTGTTGTGAACTGATGCTTAATATTAACTCTTGTGTGAGGGTTCCCTTTTGTCTTTGAGGTCAGTTGACCATCAGTCAATGAGGACAAAGCGGCAGAGATCCTTGTATTGTGTGTAAACATGACAGAAACAGCCCTCTGGGAGAGACTTCAGTGAATCAGCTCAGCTTTATTCCAGAGTATAGAAAATATATAGGACTGGGGAACCTGGGGACAAACCCTAATTTGCATTAAGTGGCATGCTCCTATTGTAAGCCTTCCTATGTGGCAGCAGGGTCCTTCCTGTAGCAGAGCTCCTAGTACAAGTCTTGGTTACCACATGTGCAACAAGGGAGGCATCTATCAGTGATCTGTACCAAAGGGTCAACCTAGAGATAAATCAAGCATCCAGGCTTAGAGACAGCTTTCAGATAAGGTCAGTCCTCTAGGCCCAGGGATATTCTCCAGATAAGGGCCAGTAGA
>CABHPQ010001006.1:83819-94244 GCA_902168405.1 Peromyscus aztecus | reverse complement strand
CTGTGGGACTGGCAGGTGAAAGAGATTTATCCTGACTGTGGGCCAGGCAGGAAAACTCTAGCTACAACCACCTCCCCAACTCTTCCCAGATTCACCCTGAGTTCACTATCTACTAAATTTTGTGTCTCCCCCTTTTAAAACCTTTTAAGACCAATTGGTGCTATCCAAACATTCTTGGATGTGTGGTCTTCCATCAGAGTGTAATAGTTTCTTTCGGAGGTAGTCTCTCATGTCACCCAGGCTGGTCTTGGTGGCTATGTGACTTAGTTATTTCCTATTGCTGTAAAGAGACGCATACCATAATCAAAGCAACTTATAAAGGAAAACATTTATTTGGGCTCATGGTTCCAGAGTGTTCGAGTCCATGACCATCCTGCTGGGGAGCATGACGCAGCTAGGCAGGAATGACGCTGGAGCAGTAGCTGAGAGCTCACATTCTCATCTGTCACTTGGAGGCAGAGAGAAGGCTAACTGGGAGTGGCATGGGCTTTAGAAACCTGAAAGCCCAGCCCTGGTGACACACCTCCTCCAACAAGGCCACACCTCCTAATCCTTCCCAAACAGTTCTACCAACTGCGGGACCAAGCATTCAAATCTATGCGTATATGTGGATCAATCTCATTCAAACCACCACAGCAGCTGAGGATGACCTTAAGTTCCTGATCTTCATGCGTCCACCTCCCAAGGCTGAGACTACACACATTTGCCACCACACCTACGTATAAGGAAAAATCAAAACTGACAGGGCCTCACATGCCCAATGTTGATAAAACTTCCCACATTAAAACGAAAGGCCCCTATAGTTTGTGAAGTCCTGAGTAAAATGCAGTATATCATGGTGTCCCATGAAATCCTTGGCAAATTAGGTTTCTTGTATGTGCCTGGTGGCTTTCAGGCTCCACTGAATGGTGGTTGGAACTCCAGCCACTGCACCCCCATTCCAGGCAGCAGGAAAAGAAGTGTAGAGACACCCGAGGGAACTAGCTGTTTAGATGCACTCCTCACAAGGTCCCACTGGAGGACCAGCAACACGTGGACATCCAATGGCTGTGTCATAGCTGTGAGACCACTGCAGCCTTCTCGCAGAGCACAGACTGCCCCAAATAACAAGAGAGGTGGGGCTCACTCTGCTGCACTACAAGGTCCGTCATCCTGCTTTCTGATTGGAACTTGAACCATGATTTTGTCAGCAGAGGCCCTTAGACACGTGTCTATAGATCAGAGGTGAGGTTCTCCAGAGTACAGATTCTGAACAGATACAGAAACGGAAAGTCCTCATGCTTAGTGTCTGGTATAAGGACAAAACTGTAGGACTGACAGAGACATTGGGCTGAGGAACAGTTTTAATCTGGGTCTTGGCTCTAGCAGAAGGAACTCTGGGAAGTGGCTTTAGAATCTTTCAAAGTCTGAGTGAGAAAGGGGGCAAGGTCAACCGCGGCACAGAGCAGTTCACTGGATGAAGGCAAGCCGGCTTAGGGAGCCTGCTAGGGTGGAGGCAGCTTTCCCCAGTTATGGCATTTCCGCAGCTGGAGGAGCGAATTAGTTACCTTTCTCATTCTTGTGACAAAAGAGAGAATCAACTTAGGGACGAGGTGTTCGTTCTCACTTTTGGTGTGAAGGTTCACTCCATCTTGGCAGGAGTGTGAGCGGGGCTGCTCACACTGCGTTTACACTCAGGAGCAGAGATGCACGGCACTGCTCAGCTTGCTTTCCCCCTTTTATCCAGTCCGGGGTCCGAGCCCAGGGAGCTGCCCATATTTAGAGTGAGTCCTTCCATCTCCATCGTTCCCTGTAGAAACTCCTTCCCAGACATGCCCACTGTGCTCTCCTCCAGATGATATTCAGTTTGGCAACAGTCACCATCACAGGGAATAAGTGCTCTTCATTTAGGTAGCACAATCACATGGTCTCCAGTGGTTTGTCTGTTCAATTCCTTTGCTCATTATTGTACAATGTAGCATTAAATATAGAACACCACCAATGTGCCTCTTATTTAAGCGTTTCCTCTTCAGATATTCTTACCATGGTTTGAGGCTTGGGAAGGGTTTATCCAGGATTTACACACGTTAACATAAATGGCAAAATTGTCTTGTCTTTAAGACAAACAAACCTGTAATTACACAGCTAAAGTTCTACTCTCAAATCTTTTTCCTCTAGGAGTGACCTTTTTTCTTATTTGTATTCCACCCACCCATGTTTCTTTTTTTTGTTTTTTTAATTCTCCCCTTTATTGATAATAGATTCATTTCTCACAAAATCTATCCTGATTTATGGTTCCCCTCCTTTACTTCTCCCAGTTCCTCCCTAACTCCTTTCCCATCTGAATCCACTCCCAGATCAGGCTTCAAAGAGATAATATTAAAATATAACAATAGAATATAATAAGATAAAACAAAAACTATCACATCAAAATTGGACAGGACAAACCAACAGAAGGAACAGAGCCCAGGAGGAGGCACAGGAATCAGAGGCCCACTGGTTTGCATACTCGGGAATCCCATAAAAATGCGAAGCTGGAAGCCGTAATGTGTGCACAGAGGACGCGGTACAGACCTGTGCAGGCCCTGGGCATGCTGCTTCAGTCTCTGTGAGTTCACATGAGCTTTGCTCCTGTTGATTTCGAGGGCCTTGTTCTCCTGGTGACCTCCGCCCCCTCTGGCTGTTACATTCTTTCTTCCTCCTCTGCCTGGAGGGATTTGATGGAGACATCCCAGTTAAGACTGAGTGTTTCAAGGTCTTTCTCTCTGTGTGTGATGTCTGATGCTGAGTCTGACTGTCTGTGCATCACTGTATTTTTTCCCACTGCTGCAGGAGGAAGCTTCTCTGATAATGGCTGAATAAAGCACTGGTCTATGAGTATAGCAGAATATTGTTAGAAGTAATTTTATCACTACATTTTTTTTTTTTTGGTTTTTTTCGAGACAGGGTTTCTCTGTGTAGCTTTGTGCCTTTCCTGGAACTCACTTGGTAGCCCAGGCTACATTTTTGTTTTGTTTTGTTTTGTTTTAGACAAGTATTATTTGGTTTAAGCCTAGATTCCTGGGCTATCCAGTCACTGGTTCTTGGTCAGCCAAGCGGTGTTGGGTACTGGCTCTCTCCTGTAGAGTGGGCCTTCAATCAAATCGGTTATAGGTTGGTGACTCCCGTGAGCTCTGTGCCACCGTTACCCTAGCATGTCTTGCAGACACTGCAGATCAAAGAATGTGTGACTCGTTTGATATTTACATTTCGTTTTCTGCAATGTGCGGATACCTTCCTGTACTAGAGACACTAGAACGCAGGGGTGAAGGCCCTACGTAGGCACCAGCTTGGCATCTCCATGTTCAATGGGTTGTGTAACTGTTGTCTTCAGCAATGGGGCCTTGCCTTCAGTATGTGGAGAGAAATCTATATGCTTGGAAATAGCCTGGGTTGTTTGGGAGTTCTCATGGAGCACTTTGGCCAACAACCCAATTAGATATAACCCAATCCCTGTACTGAAAGCTTCGTTTGGTGACAAGAAATATCCAGTTGGGGCTCTGTCTCCCTAACTATTGGATGGTTTTATTTAGATTGACTTTGTATATCTATATATTTTAGGAAGCTTCTGTTGTATGAGGTTTCCATACTATCCTTCAAATGGCCCTCAATTTTAGCTTTCTGTTTTTCCTGGCCCCTTCTTCACCTTTCCCTTCCTCTCCCCACTTGTTCTTCCTGCTCCAGCCCCCCATCCATCCATAATTATCTAGTCTATTTCCTTTTCCTAATGAGATCTATCTGTTCCCTCTAGTCCCTTACTCTATACCTACTCTCTGTGGTTCTACAGTTTGTGTCTTGATTATCACTGACTTCACAGTTAATATCCACTTTTATGTGAGTACATATCATATTTGTCTTTCTGAGTCTGAGATACCTCACTCAGGATGAATTTTTTTCTAGTTCCATCCATTTGCCTGCAAATTTCATAATGCCATTTAATTTTAATGACTTAGTAATACTCCACTGTGTAAATATACTACATTTTCTTTATCTGTTCTTCCATTGAGGGACATCTAGGTTGTTTCTAGTTTCTGACAATTATGAACAGAGCATCAGTGAACAAGGCTAAGCAAGTGTCTTTGTGGTAGGATGAAGTGACCTTCTGGTATATGCCCAAGAGTGGTATAGCTGAATCTTCAGGTAGATCGGTTTCCATCTTCCTGAGGAACTGGAACTGTACACTAATTTCCACAGTGGCTGTACAAGTTCGCACTCCCACCAGCAATGGAGGAGTGTTCCCCTTACTCCATGTTTTCACCAGCATGAACTGTCACTTGTTTTATTGATCGTAGCCATTCTGACAGGTATAAGATGAAATCTCAAAGTAGTTTAACATAAATGAATCAATAAATGCAATCCACCATTTAAACAAACTGAAAGACAAAAACCATGCTGGCATCTCATTGGATGCAGAAAAGGCTTTTGACAAATTCCAACACCCCTTTATTATACAAGTCCTGGAGAGATTAGGGATACAAGGGATATGCCTCAACATAATAAATGCAGTTCACAGGAATTTTATAGCCAACTGCAACTTAACTGGAGAGAAACTGAACGCAATTCTACTAAAATCAGGAACTCAAGACAAGGCTGTCCACTCCCTCCATGCCTACTTAATATAGTACTTGAAGTCTTAGCAGAGCTATGAGACAGCTGAAGGAGTTCAAAGAGGTACAGGTTAGAAAGGAAGAAATCAAAGTGTCTTTATTTGCAGATGATCATAGTATACATAAGTGACCCTAAAAATTCCACCAGGAAAGTCCTAGAGCCAATAAACACCTTCAGCAAAGTAGCTGAACACAGAATGAAAATCGGTAGCCCCCTACATACAAATCATAAATGAGAAAGAAATTGATTTTTTGTATTGTTTGTTTTCTCTCTGTTTTATAGATCTCATCCCTGAGTTTGATTATTTCTTGCTATCTACTCCTTTTGAGTGTGATTTCTTCTTTTTTTTTCTAGAGCTTTCAGGGGTGCTGATTAGTTGCTAATATGAGATCTCACCATTTTATTTTCATGTAGGTACTCAGTGCCATGAAGTTGCCTCTTAGAACTGCCTTCATTTAGTCCCATAAGTTTGGGTGTGTTGTGTATTCTTTTTTCATTCAATTCTAGAAAGTCTTCAATTTTTTTCTTAATTTCTGTCTTGACTCATTTTTCATTCAGTAGAGAGTTGTTCAGATTCCATGAATTTGTAAGCCTTCTGTTGTTTCTGTTCAATTAACCAGCTTTAATTCATGGTGGTCAGATAGGATTTGGGGTGTTATTTTTATTTCGTATATCTGGTTTTGTTTGTATTGTGTCTGAGTATATGGTTAATTTTGGAGAAAGTTCCGTGAGGTGCTGAGAAGAATGTATATTCTTTTGTGTTTGGGTGGAGTGTTCTGCAAATATCTATGTTAAGTCCATTTAGTTTGTAACTTCAGTTAGCACCAGTGTTCCTCTGTTTGGATGACCTTTCTATTGGTGAGAGTCGGGTATTTCTCCCACTATTGGCATGTGAAGGTCGACATGTGATTTAGGCTATTGTAGTGTTTCTTTTACACACTTGGGTGCCCTTGCGTTTGGGGTGTAGATGTTAAAAACTGAAATATCCTCTTGGTGGACCTAAACAAACCTATAACTAACAAAGCAAGTGACCTAGTAATAAAACCTTTCCTACTACAAAGACCCCAGAGTCACCTGGCTTCCCTGGTGAACTTCACCAGAGATTTAGAGGAAAGCTAACACAAGTCTTTCATGGACTCAGTCAAAACTTTGAGGAGGAAGAACCACTTTTCAACATATCCTCTAAAGCTGCTCCTACAGATCAAAAACTAGATAAAATCCTCACAATAGGGGAAATGAAAAACAATAACCTTGATGCATATAGATTCAAAACCCTCAAGAGAATTCCAGAAAATGAATCTTGACAACACTAAAGAGGAGCTGTATCATGACCAGCTAGGCTCTACATCAGAACTGGAGTTTGACCCAACATGTGACAATCAATCGATGCAATTAATATACTTACATGAGGACAAAACCACAGGACTTCTACCAAGACGAGCAAAAGCATTCGCCAAAATTTTACGTATTTCTTTTTTTTAAAGCACACAAAGAACTAGATGTGACTCGATGTGACCACCCTCACTAACAGACATCATTTACAGACACACACAGTCTGTCTGCATAGAGGTGAAGGACTGAAGGTTCCCTTCCAAAGATCAGGAATAACATAAGGCCTCTTGCTTCATCTTAGTCAACAGTGTACTGAAGTTTCTAGTTGGGGGAGGGGGAGACAGGAGGTGGGTAGGAGAGAGAGAGAGAGAGAGAGAGAGAGAGAGAGAGAGAGAGAGAGAGAGAGAGAGAGAGGAGGGAAGGGGAGAAGAAAGTAGCCCACTTTGCAGCTGAACCTGCCTGTGGAAGTCCCACAGACTCACAAAACCAACACACCGAATATCTGACTAATTAGCAGTGCTAGAAGGGTTACAGGCTAGACCACTGGCAAGCAAGGGTCAGTTGTGTTCCTGTGTGCTGACAGTGAAATGTCTGAAAATGAAATTAAGAAACCAGTTTCATTTACAATAACATCAAGCAGAAAAAAAAAAAACCACTCAAGAGTAAAATTAGCAAAAGAAATGAAAGTTTTTCACTGGAAGCTGTAGAACAACACTGAAATTAACTAAAAACAGCCTCAATAAACAGAAACACAAATTGAGTTCCTGAACTGGAAACCCAAATATTGTCAGGACAATAATACTCAAATTAATTCACAGTCTGATTCAATCACTATCAAATTTCCAACTCCTACATTTGATTTTTCCTGTAAATATTGGTACTGACTTAAGGGTAGGCAACAGGATAAGGCTGAAGATTTAGAAAAAAAATCCATTTTACTTATAACCAATTAATTATGACGTTGTCAAGATAACCCAATAGAGATTGAAGGTCTTTCCAACAAAAGGTTCGAAACAACAGGAGTCCTCACGTGAGAGACTAAAGTTGGCTGCTTTGGTCTCATACACACCAATGAAATAAACTGCAGATCGAAGACTTAAGTTCCAGCGCGAAAACTTAACACTGTGTGTGCGCATCAGTCCTCATCACTGCGGCAGAATCGCTGACATCGAGATTTCAAGGGGGAAGGGTTGCTGTTGGCTCCTGGTTTCAGGGAGTACAGTTTGTCGTGGTGGGACAGCATGGTGTGGCTGCCTGGTGTTTGGTACCAGAGCTTAAGCTGTCGCTTGTCCACAGCTTGCTGGATCAGGAAGCAGAGAGAGCTTGGGGTGACTCGAGACTGACTCACTTCTGGTAGCTCACAGTCCCAAAGGTCCCACAGCATCCCAAAGTAGCATCACTAGCCAGGGACCAAATGCTCAAAGCATTAGCCTATGGGATACATTTCCCGTTCAAACTATAACAGGATGAGTCCATTTATATAACATGTTCAAAACAGACCCAAAAGGTGCTTAGTGATGGCCTCTGGCTGGGCACGGAGGGGCCGGGGTAACTGCTGATGAGGACCCAGTGTCTTTCTGGACAGTGAGAATGCTCCAGATAGATAGGAGTGAGCTTTGTGTACTGTGGGGCCTATCTTTAAAACCATTCCTTTTAGTTTTAAAAGATAATAATTAAGTGGCTGGAATGGTGGCATGCACCTTTAATCCTAGAACTTGGGAGGCAGAGGCAGGTGGATCTCTGTGAGTCTGAGGCCACCCTGGGCTACATAATGAGGTTCAGGCCAGCCAGGGCTACATAGTGAGACTATATAAAAATAAATAAATAAATAAATAAAAATGTTAAAAAAAAGAGCAAAACAGTAAATCTTGTGGGACGGGAATCTCGTTGGAGTTATAACATGAGCAAACATCTAGGTGTTGAAAAGGACACTCAGGAAGACCCCTCCCACTGGCCCTGGGAAAAGAGTCTCAATGAGATTTGAACGTGACCTGGAGCGAACCCTAGAAGGTAGTCTTCAGAACACTAACCTCTGCAGCCCTTGTTGGTTCAATGTTTTTTTGTTTCTTTGCTTGGGTTTTCATTCTACAGTAAAGCAGACTTCCATAACACACATTGTAAAAAAAAAAAAAAAAAGAAAGAAAAGAAAAGAAAAGTAAAAATAGACCAAACAAACTTCACGATGTCCTTGTCTGCAGATTTCTCTGATGACCGGAGGGAAAGTGGTCAGTAAACCTACAGACCTCATTCCCCGTGCAGACGTGGTTGGCAAAATAAAAATTTCTGCCTAAAAGAAAAGATTCAAGTTGGAGAAAAGATTCACAAAGCTACTTAACTGGACCCCAGGTATCTGCCAGAGTGTGTGTGGTTCAGGGTGAAGGCCAGGGGTACAGGGGTGTTATGTTTAAATAGATTTATAACAAACAGTGACTTTGTCTCTGGTGCACCCTTGGGGAAGAATTTAGAAGTTGAAAATTGAAGGAAGGTTAAGAGAAAGAAACAAAAAGCCACAACCAAGCAGCAGTCCTGGGTGTTGATATAAAGATCCATTTTCAGCGTTTATTTCTGGATAAATCTTTGTAGTGTATAAGCGCTATAGAGAGGAATTTTCTAATTAGTGTGATTTTGATGAGCTGGCATTTCCTAAGCATTGTTTGTCTTTCAGCGCTCGGGACACCTGTCACGTAATTACACAGAGAATAAGAGCCATGCCTCTACTTGATCTTGGCAGAGGGACTCGGGAAGTATCTGGAACAAAATCCCCAAAGACCACCCCGGGTCACTGCCGAGATAACAAGCCTGTGTTTGTCTTTCTTGGTGGCCTTGGGGAGGTTCTGAGAACCAGACTCCTGAGAATTACTGTCCTGTGGTTGTGAGACAGATGTAGAGAGGGTGTCAGGGCGACCGCACGGACAGTGACTCCCATTGTGAGGAACTGCAGTGTAAGTCTTACAGGAGAAATAGGAAATCAAGAAGAGATCCAGAGACAAAAATAGCGTGGCCAGGATCTGTGGGATGCTCATGGATGGAATTGTACAAGAGATTTCCTGTATTTGAGCTCTGGAAACAATTATATAGAACATTTGTGGTTTTATCCTTGTTTTATTTTTGAGTACTCAATGATCACATTCTTCCCTTACCTCCTCCAGCTCAGCTCAGCTCAGGAGCTGTCTCATGCTTCTCCAACTCAAACCCTGCATAGGCTGTGGCACTGTGAGCCTGGTGTCACGGCTCTGGGGAGAGGACAGGGCAGGTATGAAAACCAGAGTGCCTCTGAGTATCTGCTCCCTCCTCTAAGGTCAGCTTGGCACTGGGAGGGCAATCTGGGTGCTGAAGGTAGAACAGTGGCCCATGAGCTTGGGTAGTGCCATGCACCACAGGACACAGAAGACTTCCAAGGGCTAGGGTAGAACTGTACTGATACTAGTCTCATGTGATGCTCACCTCTGGGTGCTAGAGGTTCTGATGTGGTGGTATTGTGTTCCCCAAAATATTGTGCACCCTAATAAACTTATCTGGGTCAGAGACAGAACAGCCACAATATTAAACATGAGGATAGGCAGTGGTAGCACACGCCTTTAATCCCAGCATTCCAGAGGCAGAAATCCATGTGTTCAAGGATACAGCCAAGCATGGTGATTCATGCCTTTAATCCCAGAAAGCGAGCCTTTAATCCCAGGGAGTTATGGTAGAAAGCAGAAAGGTATATAAGGCGTGAGGACCAGAAACTAGAGGCATTTGGCTGGTTAAGCATTTGGCTGGTTAAGCATGCAGGCTTTCGAGCAGCAGTTCAGCTGAGAGCCATTGGGATGAGGACACAGAAGCTTCCAGTCTGAGGAAACAAGACCAGCTGAGAAGTTGGCCAGGTGAGGTAGCTGTGGCTTGTTCTGTCTCTCTGATCTTCCAGTGTTCACCCCAATAACTGGCCTCAGATTTGATTTTATTAATAAGACCATCTAAGATTTCTGCTACATTCTGATGTAAGCTGATCCTTGCAAGGGGTTAGAGCTGATGAAATCTTCCATCCTGTCCATACAGAAGTAGAGGGAGGGGCTGGGGAGAAGGCTTAGCAGTTAAGGTGCTTGTCCTTGAGGCTTGGATAGCGCATGTGTGAGGTGCACAGACACAGACATGCAGAGCAAAACTCCCATATACATAAAATTAAAATAAATAAATCTTTAGAAAAAATGGGGGCAAACCCATATGATCAAATCAGGAGCCACCATGTGTCCACAAACACATACAGAGAAGTCTCACTAAACTTCAAAAGCTGAAGTTTTTTTTCTGTAAACTTTGCCTTCATTTGGCTCTCAGGGCCCTTTCTCTGTCTTTCTACTTCCTTCCATCTGCTGCATCACCCACTAGTGTGTTGGGTCACCACGAGATCCCCACTAGTGTGTCGGGTCACCACGAGTTCCCTACTAGTGTGTCAGGTCACCACGAGTTCCCCACTAGTGTGTCAGGTCA
>CABHPQ010001006.1:59532-79528 GCA_902168405.1 Peromyscus aztecus | reverse complement strand
TCCTTCCTTCCTTCCTTCCTTCCTTCCTTCCTTCCTTCCTTCCTTCCTTCCTTCCTTTTGTCTGTCTTCATTTCTCCATCCTTCCTTCCTCTGCTTCTCCCTTCCCCTCCCCTCCCCTTCCCTTCCCCTCCCCTCTTTTGAGAAAGGCTTCATAACCAGCTTAGACTAGTCTTGAACTCATGATCCTTTTGTCTTATCCTCCAGTGCTGGGATCACTGGTATGTGCCACCACATCCAGATGTTTTCCAGTGCCATTTCACAGACCTTACCTGCTGTGGGATGTTCTGTATGGCAAATGTGTTGCTAATAAAACACTGATTGGCCAGTGGCTAGGCAGGAAGTATAGGCGGGACTAACAGAGAGAATAAAAAGAACAGGAAGGCAGAGGGAGTCACTGCCTGCCAGCTGCCGCCAGGACAAGCAGCATGTAAAGATGCCGGTAAGCCACGAGCCACGTGGCAAGGTATAGATTTATAGAAATGGATTAATTTAAGATAAGGACAGTTAGCAAGAAGCCTGCCACGGCCATACAGTTTGTAAGCAATATAAGTCTCTGTGTTTACTTTGTTAGGTCTGAGCGGCTGTGGGACTGGCGGGTGAGAGAGATTTGTCCTGACTGTGGGCCAGGCAGGAAAACTTAAGCTACACTTACCTGTGGTTTTAATGACACCCCAAAGGCACAGAATTGTGCCTGTGTACACAGAAGCAAGGGATGCTCCACATCTTCATGTCTCTCTGACTTTGAATATTGTTTTTTTCTTTCAGACTCTATTTACCAGACAAAGATGGAAACAATTGCAATTGGCTCAGCCCACTCCCAACTCTCCATGGCAGGCACAAGGCCTCAGCATCACCTAGCCGTGTGCACATCAGCCTGGACATTTCTCATAACCATCTCTTGAATCGCCATTCAAGCAGGCGTTTCAGGCCTGCTGTTTAACAGAGGCCTTCCCCACTGCTCCATCTCTGCTCAGGGCTTTCTAGTACAAGGGTAATTGTGGGGGGGGGGGGCTGATCTCTGAATCCAGAGACCTCCCCAGTGGCCATGCTGCCACCACTCAGAAGTCTTGCCTCACTGCAGAGCGTGGCCTGGGGAGGAAGCCATGGCCCTTTTCTGGAACTCACCATGCCGTCGTCCTCTGTTCGTCTCGGCTTCCTCCTTTCTGATAGTGCCTGGGTCAGTAGAACTCAAAAAGAGGGGACGATTCCTTTCTCTGCTTGGTGTTCTCCCAGCTTCTCTGCAGGCCAACAGAAAGAAGAGGTAAGGCCAAAAGAAAACGGGAGACGCTGGCGACGCGGTTAGCAGTTGACAAATACCCTTTGACACAGTAGCACAGATAAAATTCTGCTCTCTATTTCTTTATTGGCTGTAAGTGTTTCCAAATGTCATTACAGAGTCTTTAAAACTGGACTTTTCAGTACTTGTCTGATAATAGATTGTTTAAGTTTCAACAGGGCACGGGGCTGTGTTCCTTTGGTTATGGGAACCATTATGGCTAGAAATAATGGGCTGGCCTCTTAGGGGGAAGGGAGATGTGCTCTGGATCAAAGGCGACTTTAGTATTCTTGGCAGCCTCCTTTTTTTCTAGAAAGACTCTCATACAGTCCAGGCTAGCTTTAAAGCCCACAGTGTATCTGAGGGTGACTTGAGTTGAAGATCTTCCCACTTCCACCCCCTGGTGCTGGGATCACGCGTCTCCCGCACTACACCCATTTGGACCAAGGATTGAACCCAGGGCCTTGTGCATGCCAGGCAAACACTCTGTCAATGGAGTACCAGCAGCTCAGTAAGAATGTCATAAATATACAGAAGGCTTGGGTAAAATAATTTAAAAGATTCAGTTGGCTGGTTAAAATTTTTAGTTTGCTGGTCCTGTGGTATTTTATACCCTGGACTCCGAATTCAGTTTAGAGTTTGAATTAACAAAACCCTTTATTTTGTTCACATGTAACACGACATAATGCAAAGCACATTGCTTCTAGAATTTCTACATGGTATGACCTCAGATGACAAACTTTTTAAAGAGGAAGCAGGCTGGGATACAGCTTAGTTGGTAAAGTGTTTTCCTAGCACGTCAGAGGTCCTGGGTTTGATCCCCAGCACAGAATAAAGCCAAGTATGGTGGTGCACATCTGTAATCTCAGTGCTTGGAAGGTAGAGGTTGGTGCACCTAGGAGGTAGAGGCTGGTGTACCTGGGAGGTAGAGGTTGGTGCACCTGGGAGACAGAGGCTGGTGAACTTTGGAGGTAGAGGCCAGTGTACCTGGGAGGCAGAGGCTGGTGCACCTGGGAGGGAGAGGCTGGTGCACCTGGGAGGTAGAGGCAAGCAGAGTAGTTCAAGATCATATTCGCTTACTTAGCAAGTTTGAGATCAGTCTGGGCTGCCCGAGACTCTGCCTCAAAATGTAAGAGTAAGAGGGTTAGCATGTCACAGCACACGTGGGGCTTTCTCCTCACACTGTGTGTTTGGGGGATGAATATTGGATTGTGTGTAGGAAGGATGAGTGAGGCATCTTCAAGCACTCAGGATGCAGCCCCGATGTCAAGCACAAGCTCGAAGGATCTGGCAGATTGGAGCAGCTACTTGAATCTGGAGCTGTTTTCAAGGGCTGAGTGTTCCTTTGGAGTTTACCTGCTAAGGGTGTTGTAAGCTCAGACAATGTGGTCAGTATTGGTCTGGGGGAGCTATTCTGAGTGTCCTTACTGCCTCCCACAGCATTTATGAGCAGAAACAGGGTGATTATGGAGGAAGATGAGGTTACAGGAACAAACCCAGTCTCAACACCAAGGAACCTCTTACCCTCTGCTGGCTGTCCTTTCGGGAGTCTTAAAAGCTGACCTACTTGATTTCATCATGCCCCCTTTCCCTGGGCCCCACAGGGTATTGTGTGACATGTTTATTGGATTGAATAATTTTACTTCAATCGGCTGGAGAATTTTGTAACACCCTTTGCGCTACTGAAGATCCTCTGGGGAATTTCAAAACTAGGATTAAGATTTCCTTTAAAATAATAACAAAAAAGTAAATAAATAATCTCTCTCTTCTTGACTCAGGCAGAGCCAAGATAACATCTATTTAAAAGTTGGCTTTATAAGGAGGCTGTAAATAGAGTGCGGTTTAAGCCCCGCCCCCCGCCCCCCATCTTAGTCCTCCACCCGTCTGTCCTCCCTAAGCAAGCACTGAAAAGAAAAGGCTGCAATCGGAGCCCAAAACAATGGTCTTACTGCACAGATAAGACCTTTGAGAGAAAGATCAAGTCAGCAATAACGAAGGGCTGTGGGTCATGAGACGAAGCTCCAGGGGTGGAGAGGGGAGCATGGAGGTTTGTGGAGATGCTGGACTTGGGGGAGGAAAAAGGATAACGGTGTGTTCAACCCAGTTCATCCTCCTGGCGCCCACAGGGAGTCAGCATCACTGAGCTCATCTGAGCTCATCCTGGTGTGATGTCTCTAAAGAACAGCTGCCAGCTCGTGCACAGAGGTCAAAAGCCCGACCTGACGTGTCCTCCCCGCCTCCCTCGACAAGGCAAATGCCATGCTGTCTTAATGACTTAGGAGCGTTTGAGGGAATTCTTTGACCTGTTTTGACCCCAGCCCCTCTGCTTGTGTTCTTCTGTTAAATAAATATTTGTGAGGCTCTCACAGAAGCCAGGTATTGTGATGAAGCCTGATGGTAAAGAGAACAAGAGACACGGTCCCTGACTTTGTGACACTCATGCTTCAGGGAAGGCAAACTAAGAACAAACGACAGACTGCGTCACTGTAACTGGACACCGAGGAGGGAGCGTGGTAGTCATGTCCGGAGGCTGGAAGAGGTGGGCATGAGATGCCTGTGACGGTGGAGCTCAGAGAGAACAGTAGGGAGGGGAATTGGAGAGCTCTCACAATAGCGTTGGGCTATGGGGCCTTGTAGGCATGGGCTTGTCAGATTATGGGCTCCAACTGGAGAGAATGAAAGGCCCATGGAAGGATGGAAAAGGAGGTTGGAAGACCCACAGATACCTTATGAAAATCTTCATGTTCCTGCCTGTTCACAAATACTATTATTTTGTGTGTTGTGTGTGTGCATGTTGGAATGTGTGTGTGTAGGCCAGAGATCAACCTGAGCTCCAGGCCTCAGGTGCCATCCATCTCGGGTTTTTTTTGAGACAGAGTTTCTCACTGGCCCAGCACTCACCAGTTAGGTGGGTCACACTGGCTGGTCACAGGGCTCTAGGGATCTACCTGTCCCTGTTTCTCCAGCGCCAGGATTGCAAGTACATGCCACCATGCTTAGCTGTTTTATGTAGGGTCAAAGTCAGCACTTACCACGAAGCTATCTATCCAGCTGCTGCACTCTGTTATTCTGACCATCCCTTCCAAGTACTGATGACAAAATCATCCATTTAGTAGAGGAGAACTTGCTCCAGCTAAAAATCTGTCCTGCAATAAGTACATCCTTTCCTAGGAGCCCTGAGTCACCTGAAATTGTCTGTCACTGTGGGACACTCCCATAGAGACATTTCTTGACATCCTGCAAGGTTCACATCAGGGTACATCCCTTGTTCCTCACTGACATCTGACAAACCTCATTCCAGCTTGTCATCTTCTTGCCTACCGGCCTGTCAGCTGACTGAAGCTCTAAGCCTTCATGTGCAAAGCCATCGTGCTTCCCCAGGGAGTTGTTTATTTTCCTCAAGCGCTTCCAGAGAACCTTTCCAGCTCCTTGTCAAGGAGAAAGGAAGTAACATGCATCTGTGCTGTGTCCTGCGTCTCTCATAGAGATAAAGCTACACTCCACCAATCACCGCCTCCGCGGGCATCCTAAGCCCGTTAGGCTTAAGTATTTTAGGGTCCAGTGAGACTCAGCAAGTCCCACATGGCAGGGGACCAGAGCCACAAGGTCTGCTTTGAAGAGAGTTAACCATGGCACAAAGGACCAGTCTTTCAAGACTCAATTTCTCACAGAAGTCTACAGTTTCTTCCCCATGCCTTTGTTTAGTTTGGCTGTAAATCCCAGCTCAGGTATGGTCTCTGTGTTCTTCAGCTTGAGATGAGGAAGAGAAAAGGCAAGGCTCTACCTTTAGATTTCATGTGGACCTGTGGTGTTCAAAGCCAAGCTCTTTCAGCAGCTGGCAAACAGCTTGAGGATTCAGAATCACCTCTTTTGGCTCTCATTTTCCCAGAGAGCTGTAAATGTCACACACTCTAACTTTCTAACAAAAAAGGATCATGAGCGGGCCAGTAAAACCTGGCCGGGTGGTTGCTCAGGGTACCGTATTTAAGGCAATTGTTCCCTTTATTTTATCGAGATAAGGCCTCTTGTAGCTCAGGTTGGCTTCCAAGTCACTATGTGTTCAGGAGAACTTTGAACTTCTACTCCTCTGTCACCCACCTGAGTGGTTAATGTGGTGCTGGGAGTCCTGGGAGTGGAACACGGGACTATGCGCATGCTCAGCAAGCACTCTACTAATGGAGCCGCATCCTCAGCCCAATGTAGCTCTTTAACTTCTCCTGGTGGCAGTTTGAGGAGGAAACGCAGAAGGCTTCAGGGCTTACTGAGCACCTGCCTTTTAAAACTTGTTGAAGCCTCTTCCAACCATGGAAAGGCCAGCTGAAGAGCTTTCTTCGGCAGCGTTTCCTGTGGTCTGGACAGTTTGCATGGCAGCGTTCAATGACTAGGTCAGGAATCCGGCTGTGAAATATCTCCCGAGAGTAGCTGTACGTTCTAGGGAGGAGCCGAGGGCATGGACCCCTGCTATGCATCCTGCTGTTTGCTCTCTCAACTCTACCTTTCTCTGTAGAATCACGTCCGGCTGTGGGTCATTTCAGATTTTTCAGTCTCCTCAGACTTATCTGTTAGTTTTCCTTTTTTCTTCTTCCAGAATGTTGAGTCCTCCTAGTGAAGCCTTACAATCATTTTCCTTGAACCTGTAAGAACCTTGTTAACTATGTGATACAGAGTAAACCAAACATTTGTGTAGTGTCTGTCTGCCTGAGATAAAGCGTTCTTCCAAGGAAGGTCCTGGAAGACATCAATGGCCTCCTTGTGTTTCAGATGGTTCTCAAGCCAGGGAGGATGGGGTGTGCTTGAGGGGGTGGAGAGTGGGGGTGTGCAAAAGAGGGGAGGGGGTCAGGGAGAGAAGAGAGGAAAGAGAAGGAGAGAGAGAGGAGACGCATGGGAAAAGGGGAAGAAAGAAAAGGAGAAAAATGGAAGTTAAGAAGGGAAGAAGAAGGAAGGAAAAGTCTAGATACACAGAGAATCTCAATTTCCTGCAATAAAAAGAAAAAAATGAGTGTACCTGGGCCAGTAAGGTTTTTGTTTTTGTTTTGTTTTGTTTTGTTTTTTAAACAATGTCTGAGGTAGCCTAGGCTAACCTGAAACTCCGTATGCAGCCAAGGTTGGCCTTGAATTCCTGATCCTTATGCCTCTGCAAGACAGGAATTATGAGCTACCACACACTGCTGTGAAGCAAAGACAGTATTCTTCAGCAGTAGCACACCAAAACTTCTTCAAAGGAAAGCACCTCTGTGGAGGGGCAGGCTTTTGGAATAAAAAGCACGCTTTATCTAATGAAGCCCCCTCTTGATTTTACTACTTTGATGGATAGTGTATGCGTTGAATTTTCTGAATAATTAATAGAAACTTGAACTTAGTTCGGCTATGTGTATGTGATCCTGTGTACAGGATTGTGCATGTGTTTAGAGGTGCACGTGCACTTGTGTGCGTGACCTGTGGAGGCCTGAGGTCATCTCCCAGTTGCTACCATCCACCTCAGTTTTTGAGACATTAGCCCGGAGCTCATGGAGTAGGTCAACTGGCTGGCTAGTGAGTCCCAGGTTCCTCCTGATAGTTCCTCTTCAGTGCTCAGATCACAATTGCACACCACCACGCCAGCCTTCTTTAGTTTTATTTCTTAATGTGGGTGCCTGGAGCACACTCACTTTCTTAGCTGAGGTATCACTATAATAACGTCATAGCTCTGGCTAAGATTAGAGAAATGACCAGGCCTCGGGCTGGATTTCAATAGGCTATTTTTCCCAATGTCACAAGTCCAAGGCTAAAATTCAACTTTAAAAGCTTCTGTACACGCTGAGTTTTGTGCAATACTTCTTCACTCAGGATTTCAAGATCATCAAAGGCTACAAAGCAAATTTGAGGTACACCTGAGTTCCATGAAATTCTGTTTCAAAATTCAAAAACCCAACCGAAATCCAAAACTACCCCCTGAAAAACTGCAAACAAACAAATGAAACACCCCAACCCAAACCAAACAAAACACACACACAAAACCCCAACAACAAAACCCTTCCCACCAGAATCAGTCAGGTCACTTTGCAAACTATCATCAAAATCACAGCTTGCGTTGAGGGTGCAAATGCTTTGCCGTGGAAGCAAGGGATCCATTTTGTGAAACACTCTTGCACTAAAGAACACAGCCACGAACATAGAGTGATTGTAAACATGGCTCACCTATTGTTGGAGGGATTCTGGGTTCCTGTTATTCTAGGACTGAATCAGTTTCTTCATTTTCTATCTAGAATCCTCTGTACCAACATGTGTGTTTGTGGGTGTGCATGTGTGTTTAAGAGCGTTGAGGACTGATAGCTGGATGGGATTTGATATGGTCGGTGATTTGTTTTAGTGGAAATCAAAAAAGATGACAGCCTGAGTGAGAAAAACTGCTCCTCAATTACTTTCTTGTTTTTGTAAAAACAAACAAACAAGCCAAAAACACGTGACAAAAACCCCAGAGGGAAGAGCTCTTTCTTCAGAGCATCAGAGTTTGAAGGGTGTGCAGTCAGTACATCACTCGGGGGAAGGCGTGGTCGCCCAGACGTGAGGCAGCTGCTCACACCCCCCATAGCCAGGAAACACAGAGAGGAGGATGCTGGTGCTCAGCCCACTTTCTACTTTTTACTCTGTCCAAAATCCCTGTCCATGGAATGATTTTGCTCACAGGGTACGTCTTGCCATCCTAACTAACCCAATCTAGAAACTCCCTCATGCCTAGAAACCTGCCCCCCCACCCAGGTGATTGTAGATCACATCAAGTTGATAATCAATAGCAACCATTGGAACTCCATTATTGAAATGCCCAGAAGGTTTACTTGTGTGCTAGTCTGCTGGGTTTTCTTATCAACTCAAAACTGAGAGTTTTTTGAGAAAAAAACAACTTCTGTGAGAAAATGCCCCCAGCAGACTGGCCTGTAGCCAAGTGTGCCAGGCATCTTCTGGGTTAATGATTGACATGGGAGGGCCCACCGTACTGTGGGCTGAGCCTGGTCAGGTGGTCCTGAGTTGTATAAGTAAGCAGGCTGAGCAAGCCATGGTCTCTGCTTCCGTTCCTATCTCCTAACTCCTGCCTTGACTTCCCTCAGGGATGGAGTATGACCTGAGAGTTTTAAGCTGAAATAAAATTTTCTCCCCAAGTTGCTTCTGGCCATGGTGTTTATCACAGCAATAAAAGCCCCAACCAGGACAGCTGTTACTTGCAAGCCTAGGGTGACATGAATCTCAACAGCTTCTCAGACCCTTGAGCAGCATGTTTGGCAATGTCCTTGGGGATGTCTGATTTAATGCCACGCCCCGTTTCACTCTGCCCCGCCCCCATTTCCAGGGCACGGTGGATAGAGTCATACAGGCTCTACAAAATAGGCCGATGGCCTGCTGGTGTGTATTGGATTTGAAACTCATTCTGGTGCTGTCAGCATTCTACCCAAATATTTCATCAATATTGGGATGGCTGATCTTGATTATCAATTTGGTTGGATTTGTAATCAACTAAGAGACATGCCTTTGTGTGAGTCCATGAGTGTATTTTTAAACACGACTAACAGAGGGGAGAAGACCCTCTGACTGAGTGGGCAGCACCTTCTAGTAGTAGCCTAGATAGGAAGAGGTCTGAGGGGAAAGCAACGCTACCTTTGCCTGCCCACCTTCACTCCCTGCTGAGAAGCACATCTACTCTGCTGCTGCTGCTGTTGCTATCACCATCTTTCGCGGACAATGCAATGCACCATCTTAGCCTTCCAATATGAAGACCACAAGTTCTCCAGGATTCCTCAACACCCTCAGCACCAGACTGAACAGATGAGGCATCTCACCTCAAGGACTGAGAGCTACCAAGCTCTCTAATTCTCCAGTTTGCAGCCACCATGGACTACTTAGCCTGTATTATGCCACCCAGTCTAATAAGTATCCTTTTGTAATATACATCCATTATATATATTGTCTTCTAGACTAGAGAATCCTAATGCAGATATGTAATAACTCAGTTAATAATAATTTTAAAAAACCCACAATGAGCTGGGCGGGGGTGGCACACACCTTTAATCCCACCCAGCATTTGGGAGGCAGAGGCACGCAGATCTCTGTGAGTTCAAGGCCAGCCTGGTCTACACAGCGAGATCCAGGGCAGGCGCCAAAGCTACATAGAGAAACCCTGTCTCGAAAAACCAAAAACAAACAAACAAACAAACAAACAAACAAAAAACCCACAATGACTTGCAGGGCTCATGATGTATCTCACTTGTCAGAGTTCTGGCCTGTTGTGCACAAAGCCCTGAGTTTGATCCAGCACTGCATGAACTGGATGTATTGGCACATACCTGTAATTACGGCACTTAGGAGGTGGAGGCAGGAGGATCAGAAGTTAAAGGTCATCTTTGGCTACATAGTGACTTTGAGGTCAGCCTAGGTTATATGAAACTCTGTTTCCAAAGAAACAGGACAACTAAACACAATGAATGGCAGAAAGTTGATCAAATCTCATGAATTAAGATCTAATTTCTACTCCATGTGTGCAAAGGGTTTCAGATGTATCTGCTTTGAGAAGTATCTGAGGAATACTGGATGTGAGGCAGAAAGGCTGGCATGGCCGCCATCCCTGTCAAGCTGGTGTTGGCAGATCATGAACTTAGTGCTCTTTGGAGCTCTTCTGTTTGCAGTATTCCGGGGTTCTGAGAGCTAAACACTCTGTAATGCTCAGGAACAGCCCCCCAAAAACCTTTCCACAGTGTACCAGGACAGTTGCAAGTGAGCAGTGCTCTGGTGGAAGAGGGAAGGGAGAAAAAGAAGAAAGAGGCGGATAACAGAGATGAGCAAGAACAGAAATGTAGAGTATTCAGAGGTCAGAAGTGCCTGCTGTGGATCATCGAGCACTCTCCCCTATACTGTGTGTGTGTGTGTGTGTGAGAGAGAGAGAGAGAGAGAGAGAGATGTGTGTGTGTGTGTGTGTGTGTGTGTGTGTGTGTGTGCGCGCGTGTTGAGTGCAGTGGTCTGAAGACAGCTTGCAGGAGCCAGTTCTCTCTCTATACTATGTGGATCCTGGAGTTGGAACTCAAGTCGTCGTTGGGCAATGGCCTTTACCTGCTGAGCCATTTTGATGGCCTGACAGCCATCATCTTCGAGTGAGTTCTGTAGAAGGTTCTCAGCTGACTGACTCCTGACCACCCCTGCATCCCTTTCTCCACCTCCGTCTCCATCTCCCTCTCTTGCCACTCCCCACCGGCCACCGGGACCCTTGTTTAGCCCACTCACCATTGGAGTTCTTAGAAGCCGTCCTTCCCCACTCAGGCCCAGAGTGCTCTGCCCTCTGCTCGGCATGGAACCCGTCACTTGGCCCATCAGTGACAGCCTGGTGGAGCCACTTACACTGTCCCGGGTATACGTCTTATCTGTCCAGTTAGATCCAGAGCTCTTAAGAGCAAGTGCTGTTTTATCTTTTGTTCTGGGTTTTGCTATTTCTCAAAATTGCATCTGACATGAAACGTTTAGTGCAAAGCTTCACACACGGTAGTTTCTGGTCAAAAGGCACATTTGTTGACTGATGGTCAACTAAGCAGTTGAGAATATATTTCATTTGGCTGTTTTGGGGGGATTTTAATTCTTTTCATTGTATGTTAATAGCACATGGTACTGTGTTCATAAGGATATTTTCATACAAGTACTTGTACATTGAGTATGTTCTCCCAACTTCCTCTCCTCCCTCACTTACCCCTCCCCACTAGTCCTCCATGTTCCCACTAGATGATTTCATTTCTTCTGTTTATTTCTTCTTTCTTAATTTATTTATATTTCCTGAGACAGAGTCTCTTGTGTAGCCTTAGCTGGCCTGGAACTCACTATGTAGATTAGGCTGGACTTGAACTCAGAGATCTGTCTGTTCTCCCTCTCAAGTGTTGGGATTTAAGGTGTGCACCACCACATCGTATGTTTGTGTCTGGACAGAATCTAGGAACCATGTATGAAAGAAAGCAAACACTATTGTCTTTCTGAAACTAGCTTAATTCACCGAGCATGATTATAACTAGTTCAGCCTTTCTTTTTTTTTTTTTGAGACAGGGTTTCCCTGACTGTCCTGGAACTCCCTCTGTAGACCAGGCTAGCCTCAAACTCATAGATCCTCCTCCTGCTGCCCCGCCTCCTGAGTGCTGGGATTAAAGTCATGTGCCACCACCACACAGCTCTAATTTAATCCATTTGTGTGTGTGTGTGTGTGTGAATGATATCATTATTTTATATCCATATATATACCTATGTAGTTCACATTTTCTTTATCCATCTCATTGGACACCTGGGCTGGAAACTTTTTAAGCCCATCTTGTTAGTTAAAGAATTACAGGGTAAAGATAGTTTACCCTGAAAGCATACTTCATGGATTTTCCACAGAACCTTTCAAGGTTCAACTTTGCTGACTTTGGCCGGAAGGTAGCCCCACTTCCGCTCCTGTAGGAAACCTCACATTTAATAATAATAATAATAATAATAATAATACCCACTGTACCTGCTGCTTCCATTTCAAGTTTCCTATCTTAACGAAAGGGAATTCCTGGTGGTCACTCTGTGTGGAGCTGCATGAAAGGAAAGGGCAGCTGTTTCCGGGGTGGTACACTCCATGTTCACACGCCCCCTCAATCTATCAAAATGTTCAATTTCTCGTCAGAAGCACCGTCTTCTCACTGCCAAAGACCCACGCAAGACTAATTTCCTTCTCTTCTTTACTTTTGCCCAAGGCACGCTGTTCAGTTTAGCGTTCGGTGCTTTTTTTTAAAAAACTTGTAGATGCATCTGAAGCCACAAGAGGTAATTGCATCACTTGGTGACGCAGAGCGCTTCCCGCCTCTCACCAGCTTGCCTGTGTACTGCATTGCGGCTGCGCACTGCTCATCTGAGTTTCCAGACAGAGGAAGGGGCCCAGAGGCTAAGGAGCTTGCCTGAGGTGTAATGGCATATACTAACGCTCCCCAGGTCCCAAGTGAAGGATGCTATCCATATTTCCCTTCTTATTTCGGAGGAAAGTAGAATCCCAGCGCTGTGCCCAAGCTGCCGTTTGGCATGATGGTGAAAGCATTTGGTTTGTGGTTTTCATTTGCCAGGAGATCAAGACCCTTTCTTAGAACAGACCTGATCCAAGACGTTTAAAGTAACTCGTGTGGAGGAGGTCCGTTTGTGGCACAGAGCAGGTTATAAGCCACAGCTCCGCTTTCTCACCACTGCAGCCAAATAGTGGAGACTCAGTTACAAACTACCAGCGGGGCCACCAAGCCCAACAAGCAAAGACACTTGCTGCCGAGCCCAAGGACCTGGTTCCATTCACGGGACCCAAATGTGCAAAGAGACAACTAGCTCCTGCCAGTTGTTCTCTGACCTCCACATGTCACACACACACACACACACACACACACACACACACACACGTACACACACACACACACACGTACACACGCATGTGTACACACATACACACATGTAAACACACATATGCACACGTGTACACACACACACACCAAACAAACAAATAAATGCAATTAAAAAATAGAAAC
Organism: Peromyscus aztecus; assembly: GCA_902168405.1. Classification (NCBI taxonomy): domain Eukaryota; kingdom Metazoa; phylum Chordata; class Mammalia; order Rodentia; family Cricetidae; genus Peromyscus; species Peromyscus aztecus. The sequence continues at coordinate 66,721 of CABHPQ010001006.1, read as the reverse complement.
TAATGATAGGTCCAGATGAGTCAGACGGCTCAGCAGGTAACTCCGTTGCTGTGTAAGCTTGATGATCAGAGTTCAATCCCAGAACCCACATGAAGATGCAAGGAGAGAAGTAACTCTACAGAGCTGACCTCTGACCCTCATACATGTGCTGTGTAATACAGATGTCTGTATCATGCACGCACATGATAATAAAGCTTTTAAAACATTTTTAAAAGCACCAAAGCTACCCCTCACTGAGAAGTTTTTAGGCAATAAAATTTCCATTTTATTTTTGAGAATTTTGTGCATTGAGCAAAGAGGAGATAGAGCTAGTCTGATGGGTGGGATGGAGTGTCCTGGTGAGGGGTCCTTTCTCATTCCATCTCAGCGCCTAGAGGCTGATTTCCAGAGTGGTCACTGCTGCTTCAGTGAATGACTCAGAGCCTCAGATTTTATTCTTCCAAAGGAACCATTAAATAGACCTTCTTTGACCGCAGCAGAAGCAAGCCGTCTTGGCATGCCCCTGTGCTCTGAGCAGGTCTCCCGTCCTGTGACTGGTGTCCTCAGCAGTAGATGGGCTGCACCTGGGGAATCGGCTCTGCATGAAGTTGGCCTTCACCCAAGGCGATTGCGTCTTTTCCAGTTGTTCCCTCCCTGCATGTATGGCGGGAACACAGCATTCCGGCATCAGCAGCAAGTCAGAGAGGTACTCTACTCAGCCTCATGTTGGTACTTAAGCTCTCATGCGCACTACTTTCAGATTCACTCGGTGGGAATCACCCTAGTCAGGCTTTAAGGCTAATCCCTTCTTCCTGGGGCTCTGAAAACTGGGTGGCTGGCTGGTCTTCTACTCTATATATTGAATCATGGTTTTATGCTGGGGGTGGAGGGGTAGAACATTTGCAGAGTCCGAGTGAGACCCTGGCCCACATCCCCAGCACAGCAAAACCAAATGAAGTAATCAAGAAAACAAATGGAAAATGTGTCTGTCTGTCCATTAAGACTGGACATCCCTGTCTTGGAAACTGCTTGCCATGCAGGTTTTAACAATTTATATGTACTAGGTAGAACTGAATCACTGAAGTCACAAATAGATTCGCTCAAATGTGACTTCTAGGGAAAAGATAAGTTTTCTTATTTGAGGTGGCTGATCTCATTCTTTGGGACAAGACTTTTTGCCTACTTGAGGTAAATAAGGTCACAGCAATCCTTGGAATCTGTGAGGAAGAAAAGGTAAGGAAAGAACTCTAATCCTTTCTCATCTGCCTGCAGCCAAGTCTTTAGAAATATGGTCTTTGGTCATTGTTAATACATCCGTTCATGTTGAAATGATTTTGTAATGTTAATAGTGATTTATTTTAATGAACTAGAATCTTTTTCTTCTACTACATTATTAAAGTCCTATTAAATCAGAGAGGCCTTTCATGCCTCAGGAGACACAAAACCAAAGAAAGAGTCACTTTGGAAATGATACCCCAAAGCAAAGAGAAAGGAGCCACATAACCACAGAACAGGGGAGCCACGTAACCACAGAATGGAACCAATAGAATGGATCAGTAAGACAGAACTGTTTGGCTGGAAACTCCACCTTGACCCCACTCTCCCTCACCTGGCACGTTCACCTCCTTGCTTTAGTTTGTAAAATTGCCCCACCTCAGAGAGGCCCAGGGTTAGTACCAATTAGTCTGGTTTCAGCACCAATAGTAGAAAAATAATGAGAGGCGTCTCTCAGGTGCAGTCTATGTGAGAAGCTTCAAAACTCATGGTAAGGCTCTACATGGTGGCACATGCCTTTCCAGAATGAGTTCCAGGACAGCCAGAGCAGAGTGAGACCCTGTCTTGTAAAAACCAAAACCAAAACAAACACCTGGATAGAACTGGGCCTGTGGCATTAACCAGGAATTCCAGCCTTGGAAAGGTGGAGGCAGAAGCAGATAGAGGCTAGCTTTGGCAGCATAGTGAATTCAAGGACAGCCTGGGTTACATAAGATTTTCTCAAAAAACAAAAACAAAACAAAGAAAAACAAAAATTTTCAAGCATGGTGATCATCATGCCTTTAATGAAAGCACTTGGGAAGCAGAGGCAGAGGCAGAGGCAGGAAGATCAATGCAAGTTGGAGGCCAACATAGTATATATTGTGACCTCCAGATCAGGCACAGCTGTAGAGCAAGACTCTCTCTGTCTCAAACAATAACAGCAACACACACACACACACACACACACACACACACACACACACACTGATTCAGATTTCACATTACATTATGAAAGCTGATTGTGAGGGCTGGGTGGTGGCCCTGTGGGTAAAAGCACTTGCCACACAAGCCTGAAGACCTGAGTTCAAACCCCAGAACCCATGTAAAAAGTCAGATATGCTGAGTATAGTGGTGCACACATTTAATTTCAACACACAGAAGGCAGAGGCAGGGAAGTCTCTGTGAGTCCCAGGCCAGTCAGGGCTACACAGTGAGTCCCAGGCCAGTCAGGGCTACACAGTGAGATTTTATCTTAAAAAAAAAAAAAGCCAAATGGAGTGGTGTGGTTCTATAATCCTAGCTCCTACAGCAAGATGGAGCTGGATTCAGGAATGTCATGGACCAGCTAAGATACACAGCACAGCAGTGGAACCAAGAGGGACCCTGCTTCAATCAGGTGGAAGGCAAGAAAGTTACAGCCTACCATGCATATAAGGCCAAATTAGAGTCCCTTGGCGCCTATGACTGAGCAGGCCCTTGCCCAAGGACTCTGGACAATAACAATGACCCCAAAGGCTCTTGCTCCTTATTCTTGACAATGAAGCGCAGGTTTACAGTGTTTATAACAGTAAAACCCATAATGATGTCAATGTCCGGTATGGGTTGGGGCACCCGGTAATATTTGTTTTGGCTATGTATTCAACAGTTGTTTTGGTTCTATATCTGGGCATGATCAGGCTCATGGAAATTCCTGAATGTGATATGAGAGAGATATGACTGTTCAGGGATCAGGGGCTAAAAGGCACAATAGAATCAGGTCAAGAACAGGACAAGATGGCGTTACCTCAGCCACATCAAGAACCAACTCCTGAAAGCTGTCCTCTTATCTCCACACATGTTGTATACAGAGTATGTGTTATGAATTATCATTCGTGGACTGGGAGGGGGACCCTGAGAGTATCCCACTTGTACAGGGAAGCATGCTAGGCAGATGCAGTGGTTGGCTGGACAGATACACTCCATGTGGACAGGGCAGTGGTGGTGGCGGCCAGTAATTCACAACTCAGACATTGCATCCACATGAAGAGTTTATTATAATAGAGAGATGAAGAGGCAGAAAGACAGAGGTGGGGGGGGGACCCTCACCTTGTGGGAGGAAAAGCAGGAGAGAGAGAAAGGAGAGAAGTTCTTCCTTAAGAAGAGGCTTCTACATCAGGATGCAGTGTGGCCCCAAGAGGCGGGATCAGAATATTAACATTTCTCCATTTTGATTATCATAAAAAGAGATGAGTTATGGGAAATCATGACAGTATGTATACAAGTGTGCCCCTTGGCTCCTCCACGTGAACATATACATATGCATACAACAACAAACTCACAAAATCAAAACCCTAAACATAAAAATAATTCAATTCTAGAACTTAGAATAGAGAAATTGTGTTGTTACTTGGGAGTGGAAAGATATTGATTCAACAGAACATACGAAAAAGAAATGCTAACCAAGGAAAAGATTGACCATGGAACTTCAGCAAAATTAGTAGTTTTTATTATCAAAAGACAACATTAAGATTAAAAAGACAAACCACAAAATTGAGGGAATGCATTTGTAATGCACAGGAATCACCAAGGACTTATGCCTGGAATACTTAAAGAACCACTGATGAATACGGAAAAGACAAAAGACTTTAACATGTAATCCAGTGGGCCCCAGGATTCATCTGCCTGCCTCTGCTTCCCCAGCACTGGGATTGTAAGTGCGCTACCTTGTCATGTTTTTAAAGGTGGGTTCTGGGGCTCAAAGCCAGGTCTTCATGCTTGCAGGACAAGCATTTGCTATTGGAGGCATCTCCCCAGCCTTTGCACTTAGATGTGATCGACTAAAGTACATCACAGCATTGCTGCATGACTGCATCCAAAAAGGCCAGCAGCGTACAATCTTCCAAACAGTGGGGAGACGAGATGCAGAGACAGTAGCAGAGTCTCTGACACCTGTGGACCCGAAGGAAACAGCAGGCAGCATCTGTAGGAGAAGAGAAGAATACTGTTGGTACTGACAGAATAACAAAAGGCAGGCAGGATGAGGAGGGTGTGGTTCAGCCAGGGGGGACAATCATGGATGAGCATGGATAAGGGTAAGGACTCCAGGAGCTCACTAATGTTTTTTGTTTGTTTGGTTTGGTTTGGTTTTGGTTTTTCAAGACAGGATTTCTCTATATCCCTGGCTGTCCTGGAACTCACTCTGTAAGCAAGCTGGCCTCAAGCTCATAGAGATCTGCCTGCCTCTGCATCTCGAATGCTGAGATTAAAGGTGTTAGCCACCACTGCCGAGCACTAATGGGGTGTTTTAAGAAGGAATCTTTTGGCTTATAAAATGGGATGAGCTGTAACAGGTCTTTCTTTGAATCACCATCTCCCTAATAATGACATGGAGACTTTTTATTAATTATGAAAGCTTGGCCTTATCTTAGGCTTGTTCCCAACTAGCACTTAAAACTTAACCCATTTATTTTCATCTACATTCTACCCTGTGGCTAGTTACCTCTCCTCAGTACTGTACATTTGTCTTTCTCCAAATCTTGCTGACTCTCAGATTCTTCCTCTGAGTTATTTTCTCTTCTTGGAAGTTCCACCTACCTTCTCCTGTCTAGCTATTGGCTGTTCAGCTCTTTATTAAACCAATCAGAAAGTGCCTTAGGCAGGTGAAATAAAAGAGAGATACAACATTGTACAGTGTGATCAAATACCCCTCTACATTTCCCCCTTTTTGTCTAAAAAAAAGGTTTTAACTCTAACATAGTTAAACTACATACAATAAGAACAATTATGAGAGATATAGAACAACATTCACAACATCTGGTCCATTTGTATTTGGCAAATTCAGAGAAAGTACTCTATTATCTATCCTATCCTGGTATGTCCAAAGTTTTATACCTAAACCACTTTCTGTCATAACTTGTATCACCAGTCTAAAAATACCCTTTTAGACCTTAAACCATTTTCTTAGATAAACAACTTAAGCTTTCATGTCTCTCGACCATTATAAGCTTTACATCTCTTTTGTGAGTTTCTTTTCTGAATTTGGTAACAAGGAAAACTATAACTATAACTATCTAGTCTTCAATCCCATCAGAGACTTGAGAAGGATAAAATATTACCTGAGTAAACAGGAAGTGCAGAGCAGGCAACTTCCAAAACTATAGAAATGACAGAGAGATAACTTCCTGGACAGTTACCCAAGGGTCCTCTGCAATGCTGGGACATCCATCTTTAGCTTACAGGTCTGCAATATCTGACAGACTTTTCTGTAAAGCAGGAATTTTGAAGGACTGTCTTACCTTGTCTTGGCAAAGTTCAGCAGTCACCTTCCTTTGTGTCTTGCTTGTCTAATTTGGACAGCATACTGTCAGCAGTCAAGGCAAGGGTAGTTTCTTGCCCAGTGGCTAACTTTGCTACAATAAAAATAAACACCATATGGTGTGTCTTTGATTCCCATCATCTTCTCTGAAGTAGATTGGTGCTTCAAGAAGCAGATGTATCTCACTGTCATGAAAAGTCTTATGATACTAAAACATTTTAAATTTCATATTACGTAGACCTCTGATACATTTGAAGACCACCTGTCTATCTAAAATACATCTCTGTTTAACCTTGAAAACATACTGAACATGACTACAAGTTTGATTGTTATAGATGACTAACTACTAACCTGTATTTCTTAATCATCCTAAACAGTTTGTAATAATAGTTTTCAAGGACTAGAATTTACATTATATTTTTAAATGAACTGCATAGGTACAATACCTTAAACAAGAGTAGGAACATATATATATAGTATGTTATAACAAAAATAACCTTAAATTTTTATCAATATATAAAAATCCATACCAATTTAAAATATTTGAGACCAGTAGTTGCTTTTTAGTTTAAAAGTAGATTCAATTATCTCCTCTTTTATCATATCATTTCTATATCCCTCCCTTTTTTACTAGATAGGAGAGAAAGGATAGAGGAAAGAAAAAGAAAGAAAGAAATCCCCTAATTTAACTTCCTTTGTTTAGTTTCCTCCCCAACTACTTGCAACCCCCCCCCAAACAATGACAGACATCCATAACCTACCAACCAACCAAAAATCACCCTCTCCGCCTCTCAAGAATGTGGGTGTCATGTTCTTAAAATTACTTCCTATTGTCTGGGGATGGCAGCATCTTTAGGGGACCCTGAGAAAATTGAGATAATGGTCAAGTCCTGGGAGAGCTAGCTGGGTCATTTGTTGTCCAGTCTCTGTGTGGTGGGAGAGTGCAGGGCTTAACTAATGTCCTGGCTGGACTGGTCTGTGAGGCTGCATCATCTCAGCTAGCAGCTTTGAAGTTGTTTTGGATGCAGATTTTTGAAGAAACTTCAACAGAGGCATTCTGAGAGGTTGGATCACCTAGGCTACCTGTCTTTATTGATGTCTGGTCCTTTTGTTCTGAAAACAGACAAACTTTTAAAGGTAACATACATACCTGCATTAACACAAGTATGGAATGTGTGTGTACAAATCAGCTAAAGATGATTCTCTGTTCTATGTTTGAGCAGGTAAAAGACATCTGTCAACTTTATAAGTCCATTTAGACTACATAACCAAACTATAATATGAATCTCCATCCATTCCAAATGAAAGGACGGCATGTAATAATAAGTTATGAGGACTCTGTAGCCAACAAGATTTATCACGTCTCCTCCAGTCTCAGAGCTGTTCCCATGTAGGGGGAATCAGCATATATGTCACCTATCTTAGAGGGTTTTTTTTGGTTTCTTCCTTCATATCTGCAGCCAAGATTTTCCGGAGGTCTCCCCCATTCAAATATGATCTTTATTAATTTTGAAGGAATCCATAGCTTTTTGTTTCCTGTGGAAACAAGGCATAACCTCTCCCCCAATGTAACACATTTCCTGACTTCCATTCTGAAGTTAAGACATTCTTAAAATATGCAGGCTGGTGTAGCTTGAGTTTTCCTGCCTGGCCCACGGT
>CABHPQ010001006.1:41406-59522 GCA_902168405.1 Peromyscus aztecus | reverse complement strand
CAGTGTTTTATTAGCAACACATTTGCCATACAGAACATTCCACAGCAGGCTGGTTTAATTCAACAGTTTTTCTACTATCCAGTGTCTCTCAGTAGCTGTTGTTTTTTGTCCATTAACTTTAAAAAATAAAGTTAATAAAGCACTATATGAGGTCTAAACATCCTGTGTTATAATATTTCCCATCTTGACATGGCTTGTTCTTTTTATATTACTTTACTCTCTCTTTCAAGGCTTTAACCTTAGTCTTTTTAAACTATTATTTATTTTTTGACAATATATACCCATTTTCTTTTCTTTCTTCAGCACCTAAGCACATTGTTAAGCCTACTTACCTGTTCAGAGGTTTTCACAATTGCGCGGGGATTTCTGCATGCCTGCAGCCTATCTCTAATCGTGTGAGCCAAACCTTAAGGCCAGGACGCCTCTGTGTGTCTGCAGGCTCCTTTTGTGGCTCAACTTAGCACGTGGCACTGGCAGCTGGCTCTGCCTGCCTTAGGTCTGTAAGAGGCAAGCCTCATGCCCATGGGCACCAGCCAGCAGCCATCCCAACTCTGGGAAGTTGCTGAATCCACACTGCAGCAGGTGTTTGTTCAAGTGCTCAGCTGCACAGCAGGGCCTCTTAAAGGAGCCACACCTCTGTCTGCTGCAAGCCCCAGACTGCCTGAGAGACTGCAGTTGTTAGGCTCTAGTTTCTTACGCCCAGTGTTTGGATATACGCGCCTCCATGTTGAACACCAAATGTAACAGGTCTTTCTTTGGACTGCCAGCTTCCGAGTAATGACACAGAGACTTTTTATTGTTTATGAAAGCTTGGCCTAGTTTAGGCTTGTTCCCAACTAGCACTTAAAACTTAACCTGTTTATATTAATCTACATTCTGCCACGTGTTTGTTACCTCTCCTCAGTACTGTATAACAGTCTTCCTTCACATATGGCTGGCTAATCTCTTTTTTTTTTAAGTTAAGTTGAGTTTTTTTTATTTTTTTAATGTTTAATTTTTTTTATTTATTTATTTTTTAAATTACACTCATGATATTCATTAATTACACTCATGATATTAATCACATTTGTGGTAGTCATAGATTACATTTGCAGTATTCATTCAATTATATATATATATATATATTTTATTTTAAATGGCGAATGTCATTTGTTGAAGGGGGGAAGAAGTCTTAAATACAGGCTTACAGCACAATGGGAGGACCCCAAAGGGGCAGAAGTTCGCTACTGATGTTTTACAATCTTGCTTCTAATCTGTTAACACCCATTATTCAGGATACACAGACAAGGAATTTCTCTTAAGCATTCAGGAGGGTGGAACCTGGCAGGGAATTAGCATAGGGAGGAATATCAAGGTCAAGGTGCGCAAGCAAGGCAGCAGTTACCCAAAACGGGGGCCAGGGCCCTACAGGTCCCCCTTTTATTAAAAAATGAGCTTCTGACTTGGGTTGCATGGGACATCAGCAGGTCACCTTACGCATCATGGAGACGCCTGCCCAGGCCACACAGGTGCTCTGCCTTAGGTTGGTGAGTCTGGCTAATCTCTTGCCTCTCAAATTCTTCTTCCCTGAGTTCCTCTCTCTCCCACTGGAAGTCCCCACCTATCCTCTCCTGCCTAGCTATTGGCCATTCAGCTCTTTATTAGACAAATCAGAAGGTGCCTTTGGCAGGTAAAATTTAACACGTTGTGATCAAATATCCTGAAACAATGACCATTTGAGTGGCTATTGCCCATGTGTTTTCAGTGAGAAGGTTCAGATAAAATGAGAAGTCAGGGCTGATGGGGTGGCTTGGCGCATAAAGGTGATTGTGGCCAAGACTGAGAACCTGAGTTTGATTCCTGCATCCCATGATGGCAGGAGATCACCCAATGAGAGACCACAAAAGGAGATTCAAGATGGATTTTGAAGACTATCAATATTTAGGGATGTGTTGTATAGTTTTTTGTCAACTAGACACAGGTTAGAGTCATTTTGGAAGAGGGAACTTCAATTGAGAAGACGTTCTCACTAGATTGGCCCATGAGCACCCAGCCCACTATGGATGATGCCACCCCTGAGCTGGTGGTCCTAGATGTTATAATGAATCAGGCTGAGCAAGTCATGGGGAGCAGTTCAGTAAGCAGCATCCTCCATGCTACCTTACCTTGCCAATTGGTAGTGTTCCCCAAAATATTGTGCACCCTAATAAACTTATCTGGGGTCAGAGAACAGAACAGCCACTAGATACAGAGGCTAGAAAATGGTGGCACTCACACCTTTAACCCTAGACTTCTGGAGGCATGGATCTCTGTGAGTTCAAGGTCACACTGGAAATAGCCAGGCATGGTGACTCACGCCTTTAATCCCAGAAGTGAGCCTTTAATCCCAAGGAGTGATGGCAGATAGCAGAAAGGTAAATAAGGCATGAAGACCAGAAACTAGAAGCATTTGGCTAGTTAAGCTTTCAGACTTTCGAGCAGCAGTTCAGCTGAGATTCATTCTGGATAAGGACTCAGAGGCATCCAGTCTGAGGAAACAGGATCAGCTGAGGAATTGGCAAGGTAAGGTAGCTGTGGCTTTTTCCGCTTCTCTGATCTTCTGGCATTCACCCCAATAACTGGCCTCAGGTTTGATTTTATTAATAAGACTATCTAAGATTCCTACAACCAAGGCCTCAGTTTGGACTTCTCCATTGAGGAAGCCAGTTGGTTTACCTCCTTACTAAAATGAGTTTGTGCTAGTAATCTACTACGAAATTAAATTATTTTGAGACAGGGTCTCATGTAGCCCAGGTTAGTTCCTAAGGATGACTTTGAATTCCTAGTCCTCCTGCTTCTGCTTCCCTAGTGTTGGGATTACAGGCATGCACTACCACAGACAGTATATGCAGTGCTAAGGACGGAATCTGGGGCCTTGTGGTGGTTTGAATGAAAATGGCCCCTACAGACTCATAGGGAATGTCATTATTTGAAAGGATTAGGACATGTGGCCTTGCTGGCAAAAGTGTGTCTTTGGAGGTGGCCTTTGAGGTTTCAGAAGCTCAAGCCAGGCCCAGTGTCTCATTCTCTCTTCCTGCTGCCTGCCGATCCAGATGTAGAACTCACAACTCCTTCTCCAGCACCATGTCTGCCTGCATGCTGCCATGGTTCCTACTAAAACAATAATGGACTAACCTCTGAACTGTAAGCTAGCTCCAATTAAATCTTTTTCTTTGTAAGAGTCACTGTGGTCATGGTTTTTCACAGCAATAGAACACTAAACTAAGATAGGCTTAGTGTATGCCAAGCAAGTACTCTACCCACTGAACTACATCCTCAGGGCCTTTTCCATTTTTATAGCATCCTTTCAGGCTGTGTGTACTGAGAACTGTCCACATCACACGTGGGACTGTCAATCCTGACAACTCTTTCCTGCAGCCACCAGGGCCTGTACCTATGCAAACAGTGGTCAGAACAGGGCTGAATGCAGCCTTCCTTTAATCAAGTTGCTGTGTGAGTTGAAAAATGTTGCAACAGGGTAAACAGCAGCTTTTGAGTCCCTTACACTGTTTTCTTTGAGATATAATTATGGGCAGCATGTGACTTGGATAATTTAGTTGTTTTCCTCAAATGGAATTATTTTAGAAGCAAAATGTCACTATCGTTGACGAAAGGATAATATCTTTGATCTTTTCAAGGGAAAAGTTTCCATCATCGTACTGTGATTGGGAGGTCAGGGAGGATCTGTTCCCACACACGCTGCCGCCTGCACTAGACTTTCTTACGTGTGTTTGGATCAAGTCCCAGTTGGCATCAGACAGAACCACAAGCCCCCCCATCCCTTTGTGAGCTATCAAGATCAATTTGTGAGTTGTAAATACCCAAATTCTCTCTAAAAGAGTCCCCTGAAGTTGCCCTGGGGCCAAGGGATGAGGAATTGCTTAGAATTCCTCCTAGGTTGAAATCTAACTTTCAAAAGGAGCAGGAAGCAGCCTGGCCACCATAAATCAGGAAGCAAGTGTTCTGAGGAGGCCAGGCTTGATATTAATAGAGGCCACGTTTTGTTCGTGCAGAGGAAAGACCTTTCAGTGTGTTGGGCACAGAGAGACTCAAGAATCGCTCTTGTTTTGTTTACTTGAACACGTTGCTTCCCTAATTGGAGCTGGTTGCATTCAAATAGCCCAATTACATGCAGCGTCTGTAAGCTCCACACACGTAAGGCCACCCAGCTTACTTTTTGTTTCTATGTCAAGGCCTTTGGCTAATTCAGCTTTTATTCAATGGAAATAAAAATGTAGCATGTCAAAGAGCTAGTGTTTGGATTCTGCATAAAAGGTCCTTTCTTATTTATTTTCTCCTTCTCCTCCTCCTCCTTATCCTCTTTCCCATCACCCCCTTTCTCTTCTTGCCCCTCCTCATCTCCTTCCTCCTCCTCTTTTCAGGTTTTCTTTGAGAGAGGATTCCACTATATAGTGCACACTGACCTCACACGCATGACCTTCCTGCTTCGGCCTCCTAAGTGTTGGCATTACAGATACGCACCCCGACGGGCTCTGCAGATATTTTCTTAGTTTAGTGTTAGCCATTAGACAAGAAAAGGCAGAGGCTTGGGGGTCAGAGAGCTGGCTCCCGAATCTCTCTCTGTGGCTTCCCGAGATGGCACTGATAGATGAGCGAACCTCTGTGGATCAGTTTCCTCAGCATTTACAGGCAGGTTCTGGGCTGAGGCTCTGTCTAGCACTTGTGTCCAGGCTGCTGTGGCTATGTAACTATTACACCAAATTTATTGGCCTAAAAGAACAATTGTTTTTTACCATATCACCAGATTCAGTGGGTCAAATACCCACACAGGTCTCAGCTGGGCAACTCTTCATCTTCTCGAGTCCATGATGGATGTCACTCAGAGGTGTACAGCCGGCAAATGAGCTGGGCTAAAGAGCTCAAGACAACTTCACTCATAGTCAGAGCCACAGATGAATTCACCTGTCAATCAGAGTGCCTGGCATTGCCTGATCCTTGTGGTGGTCTCTCTAGCTGTTAGCCTCCAGTGGTCTAGCCTGGGACACAGCTCCTCACAGGGGAACATCCCAAAGGAAATGGATAGTTGTGATGTAGTCTTGGAAGCCAGAGCTTCCTTTCCACTGCCTGTATTCACTAACCTTGGTGTTTCATGTGGAGACCATTTCCCCACTCTGTTTCATTGCTTTGTGGTGGTCACTGACTTCGGAAGGCACATGTTTGATGACTGGGGACTATAGCCCTGCTGGCTGAGTGCTTGCATACCACATGAAAAGCTCTAGACTGGATTCCTACACCGCATAAACCAGGGATGGTTTATACACCTGTAATCTTAGCACTCAGGAGGTAGAGGCAGGAAGACCAAAAGTTCAAGTTCTTTCTCAGTCAAACAGTAAGTGTGAGGGAAGCCTGAGCTACATGAGACTCTGTCTCAAAATAAGTAAATAAATAGATAAATAAACAACAATGATGCTGAGATTATAAAAGCTTATTTTACACATTTATGATCTGCATGATAATATTTATAAAAATCATGAAATGACAAAATTATAAAAATTGGGACTGGATAAGTGGTTTTCAGGAATTTCCAGGGATTAAGGATTGAGAGTGAATGTGTGAGACCATGGAAGGGCAACAGGAGGAATCCTAACCATGACAGACATGGTTTTCATCTTGACTGTTAATGTCTAAGACCTGGTTGTGATTTTTTGTGCTATGGTTTTGCAATATGGCATCCTCGAGGGGAATTTGGTATAGAGTACACGGGATCCCACCTTGTGTGACTTCTTACAACTGTATCTAAAACAAACAAGGAAATACAACCCTGCATAAACATAGTTTGTCAAGTATTTGGACATGCTGTAGTGGGTGTGGCTAAGCATGTTGTCTGAGATTCATTTTTGCCACTATGATTAAATATCCCAACAAAAAGCAACTCAAGGAAGAAAACATTATGTTAAATCACAAATCCATCATATCAGGAAGTTGAGGCTGGCAGGAGTTTAAACTAGCTAGTCATATTCACAGTGAAGAGCAGAGAGAAACCAATGCATGCATAAACAGTACTCAGTTTATTTCCTCCATTCTTATACAATTAAGAACTCAAACCCAGGGAGGGGCCGCCCAAGGTGGGCTGGGTCTTTCCATATCAATTAATGTAACAGAGACAATCTCCCACAGACAAGCTCATAGGCCAACCTGATCTAGCCACACACTTTCTAAGGCTCTGTTTCCAAGTGATTCTAAATTGTCACATTGAAAATTCAAGCTAACCATCATGCCTATCTCACAGGTCTTTAATATAACTTAGTGCCTTTAGTGAATCGTTGACTTGCCAATCGGTATTTCCATTTCTGCAGTTTTCTACTGTATCTGTGTGTTGTTTCACATTGTACTGGAAGAGAATGCCAAGGTTGTTCATCTGCGTGCCTTGTGGAGCCAAATGACTGTGAGGAGAATTGATAGATCAAACAATCACAGCAATTAGAGCTGCAAGGAGCCTCAGGAGATGAATGGGTCCAGGTTCCTTATTCCCCAGGTGAAGAAACTGAGGCTCGGGTACTTACTGTTGCTTTTGGACTTCATGATGTTGAACACTGGCAGTCCACATGGATTAAAGGAAACAGAGTTTAATGGCTCTCTTGCAAACAACCCTGTTCAGAACACCCCTGCGAGGTCCCTGCCCCAGCTTAGTGAGCAGTTACTCATACTGCGGATGACACCATCCATCTATCTTAGAAGCCAATGTTCACCCCACAGGCTCTCACTAACAAGTGTCCCCCAGTTTTACCCACCTCTGTGTGTGTCTTTGCTCCTTGACCTTTAAGACTCCCTGGTGCCAGAGCGTCTGCAGCCAGAGGATCAAAGACCCTCAGAGAAGTAACCCATGCTTAAACAAGATGAAGATGACTGGGTGAGTTATTAGGAAAAGCCAGCTAGGGGCCCCAGAGCCCTTCCTCATCTGGAAAATGCCTGAACTATATCCCAAGAATAAACATCAAGCCTCAAGACCTAAACACAGAATGAGTCATAGGCAGAGCTAATATTAAAAGCTCATACCTCCTGCCTGCGGCTCCACACTCACACGCCATCCCCTCTCCAAAAGGTTTCAATGTGGCTGACCCAAAGGACTCAATCAATATCTTTGAAAAAGATGAAAGAATGAGACAGCTTGTAATGGAAGATAGGAATGGAAGATAAAGAAGGAAACAAAGAGAAGAAAGAGTTAGGTATCTAAGTCCTAGAATTCCATGTCGATTCTGTCTCAGCTCCCTGGCAGGCACAGTGACAAGAGTAACCATTGCACTTGGTGGTTTTCATGTTGTAAGAGAGCCCAGCTAGAGAAGCACTGTGCTCTCTTTCTATTTCTCTCTGGGAGAGCTGAGTCCAGTGGAAATCTTGAACACCAAGGCATCTTTATAATTTGAGGACATCTAAAGCTTACTCTTTGGTTCAAGGTCAAAGTGCTTTTTTGTAAGTGTGATGTCCCCCACCCCCTAAATGCTGGCTGCGGAGTCTACTTAAAGAGGACAAACCCATTTTCATCCCCATTCTGTCTGCTTGCCACTGCCCTTTCTTTACAAGCCCCAGCCAGGCCCCACTGTTTAGGTTCAACCTCAGAGCATTCCTTGAATATTTCCTAAGCCCTCTCTGGTTACCCAGGCCCTTTCCCTCCCCAGTCTCACAGAGCTAGTCGCTAGGATATTTTTGCAATCTACTACACTCAGCGGGGCATATAATCCTTGGCCATGTTATCTCAGGCGCCCCCTTAAGAGTCCCTTGACAAATAAAGTAACCTGAGTCAAATTAAATCCTTGTTGATTGATTGGCCTGAGCGAGGTGCTCTCAGCTGGATCCCCCTCCTGTCCAGGCTGCCTGTTGCAAATAGACATTCCTTCATATCTGTGGCCAAGCTCTGTCTTTTCCTTCACATTGCTCCCTTGGTCTGTGATAGTATCCATTTCTCTGTCTGAAGTCATAATTCCATTGAGCTTATCTTTTTCATGAAATTTGCCAAACAAAGCATGTGAGGGCTTAACATTTTACACTAGCACATGTATTTTAAGTCCCAGGATTCTGGACATGACAGCTAATTTTGGCTCCTTTGTTTCATGTGTGGGAAAACAGAGGCCTGCCCCGCCCCCCAGGGGAAAGGGTTTGCTTTCAGCTCTTTTATTGGTATGTAGCTTGGCCAAATTTCTTTATGGTTTATCTTCTATATCATCTCTGTTTTATGGGCTGGAGTTTTTTTGTTGTGGTTGGTTGGTTGGTTGGTTGGTTGGTTTTAACAAGTATTTATTTGTGTGTGCACATGTGCATATGTGTGCATATGCCACAGCAGGTGTGGAGGCCAGAGGACAGCTTGCCAGTAGAGAGTGTGTCCCAGGGATGGAACATGGTCTTTAAGCTTAGTGGAAAGGTCCCTGCCCCAGTGAGCCTCTTGCTGGCCCTTGAGCTGGGAGATTTACTTTTCAGAACCATTGTGCCATATTAAGAAGACACAATCTGGTGCCCTATGCATTCTTAATCAATAATAATTCAAGAGCTAAGTGAAATCAGTTATCATTATTAACTTTCTATTCTCCTCCAATCTGAAAGGAATTAATGACTTCATAAGCCAGGGTCACCTTTTAAAAATGTTAGCCTTGTGGGTATTTCAAGGCAGAATTCATAATAGTAAACTGCTTCTCTTTGTTGAGCATCGGTCTTATTAAAACAGAACTAGTTCCAGTAGCTCTCGTCACCTGCCAAGTCCTACACTGCTGTCCACTGCGATAACACGATGAGTTATAAAAGCTGGAAAGAGTTGGCACTATAACCACGAAAGGCACAGCACAGTAACGACTACCCATGCAGGTGCATCCCGTCCCTAGGCTGCCAACTGAGCGATGGGGTCTTGTTCACGAGAAGGTGGGTTAGAGAACAGACAAACAAGGAGCTTTTGTGGGAGCTTCTACAAACAGGAGGTGGGCAAAGTGTTCAGAACAAAGCAGGGGTCATCCTGGAAAAACCCAGGAAGCTTTGATCTTCCGCCTTGCCTAGAGCAAGGTGAAAGGGTAGTCTGCAATGAGTCTACTCTGTGTCTTTAAGCAACAACACTTTCAACATGTGTGGACAAGCATGAGGGCTATTCAAATGGTGACAAACACAAGCTGCAGATTTTGTGATAAAATACACCAGGGTAAGATAAATTCCCTTTTCCTATAGGGTTAACTGTAGAGGATCAGAACTGCTTAAAGGGAGAGATCAGAGGGCATAAGAATGTCAATTTGGCAGAAAAATAAAACCTCAGTAATTGTGGGCATTTAAGTAAAATTCTTTCTCTCTCCTCTCTGGATTAGGTATGCTCCCTGGCCATACAACAGCTCGAGCTTTCAACAGATCTTGGGGATAGTGACTTATTTAAGACACGCCCCCCCCCCCCCAGGAGAACAAGGGGTGGGGAGGAGAAGACTGGGTTTTGAGCCATCCTGGGTATGGGTACACCTCTCAGCTATGTGACTTTCCCAGAGAGCATACCTGTCTCTGTCCCCCAGTTACTGTAAAATAACCCCCTAAAACCCAGATTAGGTGGGCCGCCTGGTACCGGCTCAGCTGCTGCAGGGTTGGGCGGGCATGATTGGGACAGTCCTGGTAGTACGTCACCCCATCAAGGAGGCTAGGAAGTGGCATTGTAAAAGCGATTTAATGTCAGTTGTTTTTTGAAATATATATTAAAGTGCCAAGGAGCTGTGATCTCCTGTCTTACCTGTAGTCAGTGTTTGGTAGCTTCTGCTAACTTCCAAGAGGAGCTAAGTGGGTTGAGCAAAGAAAAATGACAAAGTTCTATAGCTGTGCTTTATAGCCGTCTTGCAGTCCCTACATGGGGTGTGACAAAGGGAACAGACACTCAGTTACAGGAAGCAGTCACCAAGCCAGTGAGCAGAGGTGGAGGGCGGAAGCCCAGTTCTCCAAACCTTGCTACCTGGTCAGAGGTGGAACAGCAGGCCATTCTGATGCAGCCTCTCTATGTGTTGGCCAGAGCCCTTAAATCCTTGACTTGATTCAGGGCTGGACCAGTTAGATGGAATCCAGGTCAGGCTCTGCCTTTGGGGAGGGCAGTAGCACCACCACAATTGTTCACATTGTACAAGATCACATGGCCAGGCTGACGCCTAGTCCAGGGCTCTTGTTCACTGAGCCAACAAGCCTCCTATGACCTGTGTTGAGGCATTGAGGACATCTTTTTGTCAGTCCTGAGAAACGATCCCTATGTGTTTGGGGATGACCACTCAGGAAGCTGATTTTGTCCAAGCCTCATAATCAGGCAAGTTCTCAAACTTAGACTTCTGAGTGTTCCCCACAAGGAGGGTATTCACATCCTCACAGGACTACTTAGGAAAGTCTGGACATCCACTCCAAATTGTGCCCAGGACAAGGTCTTTACAGCTGCTTCTGCTGGGCTGAAACATCCCCTCTTAGAAGGAGGAGGGCAGCTCAAGGAACTCACAGGAAGGTTCTAAGTCTCAGGAGGATCACGTAAGACTCAAAGCTGATTCCTCACCCTCCAGAGTTGTTATAAGTGATGATAGCCGAGGAGAGAAGATGCTCCTGGGGACTTGTATGGCCCAGTTTCTTCGGGCTGCTATTTCTCTCTTCATCTGCAGGAACAGACCTTTATGTGCACATATCCAGGAAGGTCCGTGCAGCGCAGAGCCCCATTCGCTGGTCCTGAGACAGCTGTTTGAGTCAGAAAAGGGTCGATGTCGGGCCACACCAGGACGGGCAGTTAGGCAGGGAAGCAGGTTTTAATCTTACTGCTTCCCCTTGGACCAGCCACAGGACTGTCAACAAGCAGTAGCCAACCAGGCTCTGGCCCACTCCCCCCTCCTCTCCCCTCCCCTCCCTCTCCCTGCTGTGCTCTTATACCTAGGCAGATTCTGGGGCTTGCCACGGCTGCCAGGCCTCGCTAGTCATTTTTTTTCCTTCATGGATTGTCATTGCTTCACTGCATTGCAAGAAAATGATGTCATAGTGCGGGCCCTGGTCCATTTCCGGGCTTTTAACCCGAGACTCGTGACCTTTCTCAGCTGTCTTGCTCTTGGAGAAAATGAAACACATTGAAATGTACAGGCCAGCAAACCTCAGAAAAGCCCCTGCGCCTCCAGGATGCCGCTAACTTCTGCAAATACATTAATGACCCAAACACCTTATCTGGGTATCACATCTGGGGCACGGCATGCCCCCCGTCTGTAAAATGGAGAGGAAATAGGCTTCAGATTGTGTCTGCAGTCTCCTGGCAGCAGCCTTTCTTCCCTTACCCTGGGTTTAATTACTAGCGACAATGTTCAGTGAAATCCGGCCTCCTAGCGCGGCTTTTGCTCTTGGTTTTGCATTAAAGTCTGGGCGAAAACTTAAATCTGCCACACTGCACTTGTGCCTCCGTGTCTTAGGACGGGTGAAACCCCAGCCCGAGTGACGTTATGGAATTATTTCCTGGAATGTCAGGGCTGAAACTGCCCTGTCAGGAATGACTCTGTTCTTTCAGGACTGAGAAAGCCAGGCTCAGACTGCATCCTTGTGCCAGGAAACCGGGGCTCTCAGGTCATTTGCATACAGCCAATGAGAGCCATCTACTGTTTCACTGAGGTCTTGGAGACTGTATGACGACATCCTGGAAAAATCTCAGCTGGGGAAAGGGGATTTTTCCCCCTTTCCCTCAGCCCCATTTTAAATAGTTTCCTTCCCACAGCCCATGTGTCCACGTTTGTAACCTGCCCATTTTCCTGCCCAGGCCCCTGTCACTAGCTCAGGAATCTCAACAGCCACACAAAACTGGAAATGGGCTGTTTAAAACAAAGGTGCCATATTCGTTCCAGTTCGTAAACTAGACATTTTTGGCACACGGTGGGGGAGAATTAACCCTTTTATTTCACCCAAGCAAGGGCACAGTAAAATGCCTGTTCTCTTCGTGACCAGAACGGCAAGCCCCAACGTGTCGATACCCAGTGTAGTTCTTAACGTTATGAATGGGGTTCTGGTCAACCTAAGTCACTATTGCACTGTTTCACATGATACCACAAAAACGGGGTGTGCTTCCCGATTCGCAAATCGTGCACATTTTCTACAAATTTTCTTCCCTCAGTTCTAGAAAGCAACTACTGAACTATCCAGGTCTTAGAGGGGTGTGGTAGCAGCCAGAGATCTGGTTTGTTGATAAAATGCCCAAGGGTCACCTTAAATTATTTCAGCACAGAGTGGGACATAAATAGGAAGGAAGATGTATGCATCTAAATAAGCAGGGTGTCCAGTACTTAGGGGGAAGCTCAAACGTTATTAATTTGGACATTACACTGACAAATATAAAGTCCCTGCGTGTGCAATCACCAGACCCGTGGCTAGAAATCTTATCATTCCATGACGAGGCAGATAACAGTGTATTGACTGAAGACCTGGGGCCTAGGAGGCGTGCACTGGATTGCTAGATAGCGATGCCTCAGCTCCATGACCTTGAACAAGTCATGAAGCCTCTCTCAAGTGCAGATACTGCATCTGTGAGATGAAGGTGTTTATGTCTTATTTCTAAAATGTTATGTCTAAAATGTTTACTCTGAACTTGCCTGTTTTCAAATGAGTGGAATCCATATTGGCTGATGTTTGAAGACATCTACTAAATGTGTTGAATGGAGTTCAAACCCTAAACTTATTCTGTGTGTGTGTTAGTGTGTGTGTGTGTGTGTGTGTGTGTGTGTGTCATATAGGCATGCATGTGCCACACAGTGCATGTCTGGAGGTCACAGGACAACTTTGTGAAGTCAGTTCTCTCCTTCCCCATTAAATGCATTCTGGGAATAGAAATCGGATCAACAGGATTGATCACAGAACAATCTTACCATCTCTGGATGTTTAGAGAATCCCAGGTATATTGGGCTTTCTGCTGTGCACTTTGCTACTGGAGTCTCCTTGGTTTCTCTCAGCAAGACTATGAATTAGCTACTGATAACTCCCTTTGGACCATGAGGAAATGAAGAGTCTGCCCAAAAATGACAAGGAGGAAGTCTCCCCATGCAGGCTCTTTTCATTCCAAAGCTCTGTCCATGTTCTGTTACAGAACACCTGTGTATTCCGAATTGTACTATGTAACAGAATCATCACAGGAAGGCTTCCTGGAGCTGATGGCTGGGATCTAACTATTCCCAGCTCCTACAGGTTCCCAGGGCTGCAGGTGGTACTAAGCTGAGTCAATGACTCAAAGCCCATCACACTGAGCTGTGGAGAGCCACAAACCAAGAGCAAATGGAGAGAATCTAAGAAGCATCTTTCTGATCCAAGTGAGAAAGAATGTCTCCACTGTAGTCAAGCAACAGCTGCAGGGAGTGCCTCTCGGGAAGAACCGCTGCAAGGGCCATACAGATCCTGGAGCACTTACTGAGACATTGGCCTACCATGGATCTAAGGTTCCTTCTAACTACAAAATGATTTTTATTTGTTTGTGTGGTTGGTGTTTTTTATTGTAATTAAAAAAATATTTATGTGTGTGTCAGAGTTTAAAAGAGTGCATGTGTGGAAGACAGCAGACCATGTGTGGGAGTCGCTTCTCTCCTTCCACCAGCTGGGGCCCAGGGATGAGCTGCCTTGCAGGTCTGCTCTTGGGATTTTTAAAACAGGGTCTCATGTAGCTCAGGCTAACCTCAAACTCACTGTGTGACAGATATGGCCTTGAACTCCTGCCTCTCCTTCCCGAGTGCTGGAATTACAGGTGTCACCGTCACACCCAGTTCTGTGGAGTGCTAGGGAATCAAACCTAGGCCTCACACATGCTGCAGGTGAGGTGACCAACCAATGGAGGTGGATTGTTAGGAATGCCCAAAACAAGAA
Organism: Peromyscus aztecus; assembly: GCA_902168405.1. Taxonomy (NCBI): domain Eukaryota; kingdom Metazoa; phylum Chordata; class Mammalia; order Rodentia; family Cricetidae; genus Peromyscus; species Peromyscus aztecus. The sequence continues at coordinate 45,689 of CABHPQ010001006.1, read as the reverse complement.
TGGGAAGACGGGTGCTGGGTGAGAGGATGATGTCGCCCTGCAGGCCACAATTCCATGCTTTGTGTCTTGAAGATTTAGAGTCACATTGGTGGTGGCAATGAAGAAAAACTGAGAGAAATGTCACCTAATTTATGTGACATGGGATTGCCATCAAATGAAGCTCCACCCGCCGAATAATAAAAATGAAAACAAATCATTCATTGGCTATACATTTATACCACAGATTTTCATATTTCTATGGCAACAGTAATATTTCAATTTCTACATCATAGTGTGTACATTTTACAATGTTAGTGGAAGGACCAAAACACACAGTTGTTTCCATTTTATTTCATAAGAACATAGAGGGGGTAAGTTTAAAGAATACAACTACTTGGTAAATATTTCAAAATAATGACACAAATAAGGCCAATTCAAGGGGAACACAGCTCCAAATTTATTGCTCATTCTTTCGACCCTAGGAAGGAAGAAAAAGGAGAAGTATTTATTTGTACAGTTTATCAAAGAAAATTCATTTTTGCTTCTGACATTTAATTTAACCATTTTTATGTCCCAGAAACACTGAAGGATGACTCAAATAACAGCATCATGGAACCACTTCAGGATTTGAGGGGCATCAGCAGAGAGAGTCATAGAGTGGGGAAAAAAGTGTCGGAAAGGTATAAAAAAGAAATACATGCGCAATAACGACTGTGGCAGAGCACAGCGGGACAGGCTGCTGTTGCCTCTGCGGGCGGGGGCTGGATGAGGAAATGCGGATTGGCACTAAATGTTTCTTCTGGTCATTTGCTGTTTCTGCCGTCTGGATTGACTTGGGGCATTTCAAAAACTAACAGGAGATTAAAGGGAACTTTCGGAAATCTTTAATTAGGAGCCAAGAACTTGGATTTGATTAGAAGTGAGGGAAGGAAGTGAACATTTCTCAAGCACTTCTCCAGGACTGCGCTGGCCTTCCTGGTCTCACATTAGAAATGATGTCATTCCGCGGTGGTTGAGGATGGGGCTGGCTCCATTTTCCAAAGAGGAAAGTAGGCTCAGGTGATTTGATTCTGAGTTGCTGAAAGCTGCCCCAATACCCAGAAGGGAGGGGTTAGAGGAGATGATTAAACCCCAAGCTGCCCAAGGAGGGCTGGGTAAAAAGCTAGGCAAGGCTGCAGGTGCCTTAACCCTTGCATTGTGGGGTGAAGACAAATGGACCCTGGGGCTTACCCGCCTGCCAGCCTAGCCAAAAACAGCAAACTTCCAGTTTGGTTCGGTGAGAGATGAGACATCTGATGATGTGAACTCTGTTCTATACACACACACACACACACACACACACACACACACACACACACACACACGCATGCACATACATGCACACACACATTCATATGTATGCATTACCCACACACAGTGCCACAGAGTGTTAGTGCTTCTCTGTGCACCCTTAGTAATGCTAAAGCAGCTCTTCAGACAACCACTGTTCCTTGAGTAGAAACCCCAATCCATCCCCTTATATTCCTTCCTGGAGATTTTTCTTGATTGCAAGGGCATAGTAAATTCCCCATAGCATGCAAATTGTCTTTAGACTTGAAGTATGACCACCATGACTACCGTAGGCTTAAGCGAGGGTTTCGCTATAGCCGTGAGGACATAAAAACGAAATTGAAGATTGCATCCTGCTACCCGTTTGACCCTATGCTCCTGTCTCACATTTACGGCCCTTTGTTTTGATAACCACCTTTGAATACACTGTTCTGTTTTTAAATGGTGTATGTCATTCATTCTCTGTCTCTCCTGCTTGGAGGTGGACTGTATTCTTGGTGTGTTCAGTGCATGTCAAGTGCTTAAAAGAGGAACCGGCATGCTTTTCTGCAAGGAGAGAGATGATGCATACTTTAGGTTTAACTGGTCGCATGGTCTATGTCACTGACACTCTTACCTCTCCAGGTGACAGTAGCCTTGGACAGGGATGTCTGTCTTCTAATAGGACTTTGTCTATGGACATGGAAATCTGTGTATGATGGGACTTTGAAGTGTCATGAAATTTTGATTTCCTCCTCCCCAAACATTTAAAATATATAAGAAACCTTGTTGTTAAGCAGTGTGCTAAAAGTACAAAACCAGGATCATGTCTTGGATTTTTTTTAATAATGCTAGAAGAGTACACAGAAGAAAAAAAGTTCCAGGAAACTTTTTTTTTTTTTAAATTTTAAAGCTCAAAGCTACACAGAGAAACCCTGTCTTGAAAAAAAAGAGAAAAAAGTCTTTGGGGTCTAGCTGCATTAGACCCCAAAGACTGGGGTGAACCACTTTCTTAAAGTCCAGAATCTTAATATTTGGTGAAATATGTCTTTAAAGTTTAAAGGAAAGTAGAAAGTTAAATTTTATTTACATTTATTTAGTGTACATATGGAGATGGAGACACACATGTCACTGTGTGTACAGAGGTCAGAGGGCAACTTTTGGGAGTTGGTGCTCTCCTATCATGTGGGTCTTGGGGATTGAACTCAGGTCGGTAGACTTAGCAGCAACCTTCACCTAATAAGCCTTCTCTCTGGCTCAGAAATTAGACTTGAGAATTAATGTTCTTTAACATAATCTATAATAATAAGTAATAGAACTATTTTTTAGAGCAATGATTTCCTAAGGACAGAGTTTCTGTTTTGTGTGATGGGAAAGCCCCACAAACGGACAATAATATCAAGACATAATATCATAAATATAATAAATCAATACAATTAATGTAATTAATGAATATAAATATAGTTATTGAATGAATACTATGAATGTAATCAGTGAATACCACAAACGTAATTAGTATCATGAGTGTAATTAATGAATATCATGAGTGTAATTAATATCCTGAATGTAATTCATGCCACTGAATTGTGAACTTAAAAATGGTTACAATTGCAAATATTATGTTCATTAAAAAATAAGGTGGAGTGAAATCACTATACATTATATATGTGTGTGAAATTGAAGACAGTGATGTTCTAAAATAGAAAGTCGTGATGGTGTCATGGGCCTATGAGGATGCTTGACTAAAGTCTATCAAGTTGTGGAATTGTATACTATGTGAATTATTTGTCAATAAAGATTTTATAAAATGTAAAAAACAAACAAACTATTTTTAGCTTTAGATTCATAACTTCCCAGAATGCAGTTGGTCGTCTCTAGCCCATGGGCTATAGTTTGATAACCCCTGGTCTAGAAAATAGTGCCTAGAACACAGTAGGTGCCTAGAAAATGGAGTACACTGTGATTGGCCGAACGATAGCCCCATGAGATTTCTATCAGTTTCCCCATCAATAACCAGCATAGTAAGTGCTCCACACTGCCCTCCAGGTCTGAACAGCAGGCAGAACCCTGAACGTCTGCATGAGCCGGAAGTGACCTCTCACACATCCCACGGACCGAGGAGGAGACCTTTTACGAAGTCTTCTACGAAGAAGCCATCATGCCATTAAATTGTTCGGATGTCTAGTTCAAGTCCATCTAAAACACTGACAGTAGGATTATGTGTTTCGGCAGGGTTATGGTGCAGCAAGACTGTGAACCCAGAACTGAGGAGGCAGAAGTGAGCTTGCGGCTGCCCTGGGCTCCGCTCTGAGTAAAAGGCTTGATTCTGGACTTTGTCTCCCTACACTGAACCAATTCTCTCTCACTTTATATACAATTGTTTGGGGGTGTAGAGATAGCTCGGTTGGTAAAATGCTTGCAAGCGTGAGGCCTGAGTCCATCTCTACAAAGCACATGAAAACAAAAAGCTGTGGATGGTGGCGCTTGGTCACCACAGAGCTGGGAAGGCAGAGACCCGATGAGAGCAAATGCACATTATTAATACATTTATTTTTGATGTAATCGTAAAGAATTGGAACTATAATGAAATGATGAGATTTTTATTTTTTATGAATGCTTTTACTCTATTTTTCCGTGCTTAGGGTTTTCATGAGATTATTCTTCACTGTGAAAGGACTTTGGCCGACCCAAACCATCTCTGTTACTTTGTTTTATGTAAGAGGAGGCCCCACAAAGGGAGTGGACGGCTCAGTTGGTCAGAATTAAGCCTGGGTTTCCTGGGCTGGGGAGACAGTGCAGGTGGTGGAGTATTAGCCTCACAAGGACAAGGACCTGAGGACAATCACCAGACACCTTTTGAAAACTTAGAGCTTCCTGGTGCACACTGGAGAGGTGGCTTCCTGTACACACTAGAGAGGAGGTCTTCCTGGTGCACACTGGAGATGTGGTCTTCCTGGTGCACACTGGAGAGGTGGCTCCATGGTGCACACTGGAGA
>CABHPQ010001006.1:17595-33068 GCA_902168405.1 Peromyscus aztecus | reverse complement strand
TCTTACAGAGGTGCTGGGGTACAGATGTGTGCTGCTGCACCCAGATCCTACAGATGTGCTGGGGTAGAACTCAGCTCCTCATGCTTACATGGCAATAGCAGTACTGACTGAGCCAGTAATCCAGTTTCCAAAGTTCTTCTTTTTAATGATAATAATAATAAAAATAATAATAATAAATCCTATCATTTTAAGCGTTTTCTTTTCTCCTCTTCTTTCTTTCCTCCTCCCCTGCTTCCCTTCCTTCCTTTTTTTTTTTGCACTCAAAACTGAACCTAGGGCTTCAAGCAGTCTACAGAGTTATATCCCCAGGAGTTCCTCTTCACCTTTTAAAGCAGGGCTTCCCTAGGCTGGCCTTGGACTCACTCTGTAGCCTTGAACTCTCACTCCTCCGATGGCAACCTCCCAAGTAGTGGCCACCAGTTCCTGACTATCTTTTAAATGTGCTTAATATCTATTCAAACATGTATTTATTAATACTATTTTACATTATGGTATGATAGAAAGGAAAAATAAGTCTGCAAGGCTATTTCATGTTAAAAGGTGAAGCTGTGGGCCTGGCAAATGACAGCAGGTTTCTAACCTGAAAACTGACCAAGCTCACTTGTCAGGGACCCAGCCCTCCTCCAGCCATGCCACCCAAGTTCCCTGCAAGAACCACACCCTCTCATCTCCCCTCACAAGCTGCTGTCATCTTTGGTGTGTCCCCACTGATGAAATGAAATACAAGCATCCTAAGAACATCGAATGCTCACTAGTGGGAAGCCTCAGAAAGACTGCCATTTGCAAGTGAGAGAAGTATGTCTCTGCAAGGTCACAAGATTGATGATACTCTACCTGAGAGGGTGTGGTGGTCAGGGGCCTGACTGACCCTGCAAGAGTCAGACTGGACAAGAGTCCAGACTCTGCAAGTTTATGGGGCCACCTCAGTATTCTCATATGTGAAATGGGTACATAAACTTCTGAGTATTGAGGGACAAAGAAGCAAACACCTGTAGCTAGTACCTGTAGTTAGCTAGTAACTACACCAACTACCTGCAGCTAGCTAGTAGCTATACCAAGTATCTGCAGCTAGCTAGTAACTACACCAAATACTTGCAGCTAACTAGTACCTGCAGCTCATGACTACACTAGTAAATGGCTGGTAAACAGCACCTACTATTCCTCTCCTATGACCAGGCTTCATGTTGCTGCTCTTTCATAGAACTTGAGATTGCAGAAGTGGGAATACCTGCATCGTGATTCTGTCTGTCTGTCTCTCTCTCTCTCCTCTCTCCCTTTTGTCTCCTCTCTTCCTCTCTCCTCTCCTCCTTCTCTTTTTCCTCTCTCTCTCTCTTCTCTGTATCTTCTCTCTCTCCTCTTCCCCTTCTATCCTCCCCCTCCCCTCTCTCACTGCGGGGTGTGTGTGTGTGTGTGTGTGTGTGTGTGTGTGTGTGCACGTGTGTGTGTCTGCCTGCCTGCCTGCATGCATGCATGCATGTGCAGGTACCATAACCTGTGTGTGCACATGTGGAGGCCAGAAGCTGATGTCCGCTAGCTTCTTCTATCTCTCTCTACCTTGTCCTTTGAGACAGGTCTCTCACTGAACCTGGAGCTCAGTATTTCTGCTAGACTGACTGGCCCATGGGTCCCACGGATCTGCCTGTCTCTGCATTAGCAGTTTAACCACCCCACAAGCCATCTCCCCAGCTCTGTGATTATTCTTCTAGATTCACATTTCTACTGACCAATCTGAAGACGATGCAATAGACCATAAGAGGGAGAGATACAGTGGACTCTGACCATACAAGGACCTATCTCAACCCTGCTCTATCTGCCTAAGGAGATGTAGCTCCCAGTATTCCTGCAAAGATCTTATTGGAGTTCAGTTTGAGACCTCAGGCCCTAATACAAGAGTTATAGATGAAACCCCTCCCCCAGGTTCCTGTAAGCAAACCCAATTAAACTCATTGAACCAAGAAAAGAACTGAAAACATGAAAGCAAAAGGGAGCCAGCTGGGAAGAGGAGGGGTTTAGTGGGAGTGGGAGGGGACAAGAGAGAGTGATGGGGGTGTGATCAAAGTGGACTTGTCACATATGAAAACATCACAGTGAAACCCATGAGTAATTACTATGAGTAATCACATGAGTAGTACTCTGACTACTAACAAAAATTAAAAATAGCTTCTGGTGAATCCAATCCAAAGGACTTTTACAGAAACTGTGTGTGGTGGACCACACCTGTCATCCCAGCACTTCAGAAACAGAGGCAGGAGGATTGCTGTAAGTTCCAATCCAGTCCCATCCACATAGTGAAGTCCTGTCTCAAAAATATATCCCTCCCAATACATTTATATTTGTAATGAGGCAGAGAAATCCACTCACGCTTTGGGCCATTGCATGGCAGCTTATCTGTCTTCTACTGTGGGAAAGAGCCACCCATCAATAAATACTTTGCTCAAGTGTCTTTAAATTGCATGTGAAGGGTTTCCCAGCATCTTTATGTGAAGCAAATACATCTCCATTCATTAAAAAAAGCAAAGCCACCATTCACATGACAAGGGGGGAAATGTTTTCCTCCCCCTTTTCATTAAAAAAGCCACAAAACATAACAAAAAATAATGAAAGAAAAATAAAAGGCGCCATCGCACCTGGCGGGGGAGGGTAGAGCCGCTGCAGGGACCGCCTGCAGGGTGCCAGAAATCCTTGCTCTCCTTTTCTCAGAACTTCATTTCTTGCTGGAGCAAGACTGCAGACTATTCTGGTTACGATGTTTCTGGCTCTTTTGTCTACCTAAATTGTGTGGGGCAGGCGGTCCACCCTCTCTGTGCAGCCCTTCCCAGCAGGGCACTCAAGTCAGGAGGGCTGCCCATGTCTTAGTGTTTCTCCAAGTCTTCAGAGGCTCCATGCCTCCTTTAAGCTTTTCTCAGTGTGTTTGGTTGGGATTGAACTGCCCTTTCTCCTTGTGACCTGTAACAAAATCACCTCAATTCTATGACAGACAGTTGTGGAGGAGGGAGGGGGTGTGGTGATGTCCTAGGAAGTGCCTGGCTCATTTCTGAAAACTTACAGGAGAAAGCCTCAGAAGAATGTAACTCTGGTTGGTAGAGAACAAGCGCCCCCCCCCTCCCTGCACTGTGTTCTCCCATCCCCCTTCAGTCACCACTGTTTTCTTTACCTTTCTTTGCTTTTCAACATAATTATTATTATTGTGTACATTTACAATGTATTTTGATCGTTGTTTTCTCTTTTTAAAAGACAGAGCTTCCCGACTCTCACAATTTGTGATAGTGCTGTTTTCCTAAAGAACAGTGGTGTTCAGAGTGACGCTTAAAATTGCCATCTTAAAGCGTTATCAATGTTTTATTTGTAAGAAAACAAAAGTACCAGCCAGGAGCATGTTTTATAAGATGCATCATAGTTTAAATGAAAATTCAGGGTATTATTAGGAAAAATAAAAACAAAACAAAAAATTACTCAGTCACTTTCCTTACGTAGGGAATCTAGCAATACAGGCTGGTGAGATAGCTCAGTGGGTAAGGTGCTTGCCGCCAAGCCTGAAGGCCCAAGTTCCAATCCCGGAATCCACACGATAGAAGGAGAGATCCAACTCCTGGAAGACGGCCTCTGACCTCCACGTACACATGGAGTGTATTACAGTTGCTGTGGGCACCTGAGCATACCCCCAACAAATAAATGTAACAAAGGGGAAAAAAAATCTACCATTGTAACGGTGGGCTCATCACAGATGGAGGAGTCTATACCTCGATAGATCACTGTTTTCTTCTAAGCCTATGTTTTCTGAAATTTTGATAGATAATATATTAATTTCACTGCTGGAAATTACATCCAATATTGTGAGATGTACATGGAGACAGGTTGGGCTGTGCAAATGTGGGTTAGGGGGCAGGATCCCATTGTGTCAGCCCCACGTAGTGGCTAATGAAACTTGATCTGCTGCCATTCTGGATAAAGCAATGTCAAATCATCCAAAAATGCTCCCAAGGGAAATGTCACTTAGTAAATTTATCTAGATGTTTACCTAAATTTGGTGCTGCATTGTAGGCAGTTAGGGAAATGGGGACTCTGTCCAGAAATGGCCCTAAGAAGAGACTCTTTTATAAAGAATACGGTATAAGGGGCTGGGGATGGAGCTCATTTGGTAGAGTGCTTGCCTAGCATGCTTGACACCATGGGTTCAATTCCCAGCACCTCATAAACCAGGTGTGGTGGTTCACATTTGTAATCCCAGAATTTAGGAGGTAAGGGCAGGAAGGTCACAAGTTCAAAGTTAGCGTTGGTACATTGCAAGTTCAAGGCTAGCCTGGGTTACTTCATATCCTGTCTTAAAAAAAAAAAAAAAAAAAAAAAAAAAAAAAAAAGAAGGGAGGAAAGAAAGAAAGAAAGAAGTTATAATGGCAGCTCTGATGTGTGTGGTCATTAGAATTCCCAGGATGTGTGTTATAAATGCACATTGTCTGTGCCCTCCCCCAGAAGTCTGACACAGCAGGGTCAGATGGGGTCCAGAGATCTGTTTTAGTAAGAACCCCGAGGGCAGGCATATTAGAGCCTGTCTGTAATGACAGTACCCTGGAGGTGAAGGCAGAGGACTGGGATCATCCTCAGCTATGCAGTGAGTTTGAGGCCAGCCTGGGCTGTAGGAGACACCATCTCAAAACAGGTAACAAATGGTCTAACCTGCCTAAGAGCGTCTGATGTCATCTGCTCTGAGAAATTATTACAGTTGTCGTGGGCTCTATGAACTGAGTGACTTCCATGTTGGTGCACTTTTCCTCTGGCCCAGTGGATCTCACCCTTCCCAACGCTGTGACCCTTTAATACAGTTCTTCCTGCTGTGGTGACCCCCAACACAAACTATTTTGTTGCTACTTCCTAACTGTAATTTTGCTAGTGTTATGAATCATAATGTAAATATCTGATATGCAGGATATCTGACTTGTGACCCCTGTGAAAGGATTGTTCGAGCCCCAAAGGGATTGAGACCACAGTTTGTTGCTTCTGCTTCCTGTTCGTTTTCTCTCTCCAGGGACTTCAGGTAGCCTCCCAGCACAGTCTCTGAGCTCACTTACCAAATTCTGCATCCAGTTTTTTTTTTCCTTTCTCCCTGCCCTCCATCTGCTAAATGCAGGTATTCTGAGCCTTATGCATGAGGGGGGCAGCCATGTGCCTAGTGAATCCCTTACTGTGGGGAATTATACAGCCAGTACTTCCCTGGCTCTCATAGCCATAGGTTACATCTAACAAGAACTCTAGAAAATGTGGGCTGTTCACTACCTGGGTGAAATCTCAAGTCCTAAGTTTCCAGGTGCCTCAGCAGTGCAGGGAGGGAGGTAATGTGGGTTGGCTTGCCTTGGCTTGGCAGGCCTCCCTGTAAAATCAGCTCTGTTCTAGGAATGGACAGGATTTCCTTTGCAGACTTATGTAGAAGTCGAAGAGAACGGGACTGACTCCTGTATCAAGAGTGCCAACTTCCTGTATTCCAGCTTTGCTGGTTGGAATACACAGAACAGAACTGGAAGAAAATAAGCCAGCACTGCCTGACCCCAGGGACAGACATCCCACAGGCGGAGTCGGCATTGGGAGCATTTCTGCCTAAGGAAGGCTTTTCCACAGCAGGGGATTAACAAAGGCCACGCCTGGAAGAATTAGGAGCAGAGGTGGCTTTTCCACCTTTAAGTCCGCTGCCTTGGGGCTGGGGCCAGCGGCCAGCAGTAGCAATAGGAAGCAACAAGGCAGGCCGAACTAAACGGGCTTGGTAGGAAGGGGCCTGGGTTCTGAACTGGGTTCTGCCCCTAAGCTGAGTGATCTAAGGAAGTTATGTTTTTCCTGGTTTGTTTGAAACTGGTCTCATGCCCTTCACGAGGGTTGAACTTGTTAATGAGCCAAGGATGACTTTGAACTCTTGATCCTCTTGCTTCTGCGTCCTAAGAGCTGGGATTACAGATGTGTGCAAACCATACCCCGTTTTTGAGGTGCTTGGGATCAAACCCAAAGCTTTGTGCATACTAGGCAAGTACTTTACCAACACGCTTGGCCTTTAAATGAACCGGTTAGGCAGAGCATACAAACTTTAAGATGTAAACAGCACCACACAGTCCAAAGTTGGCTAAGACCGTGCATTAGTGTTATAACTAGCCCTCTTGGAAAAAAAAAAGTGCAGCTTGGTTTGGGATATACAAACTTCTCTATCATAGCCCAAACAAAAATACTGGGTGTTGTTTAGCCACCAAATTAATTTGACTAATATTTAAAGCATAAAGGATGTTTCTACAATCAGTTTCCACAATGCTCTTAATATCTCTATTAGAAAAAATGTCTATGGTAAAGCTTAATGTGGTAAAATAAAGCAAATTATTAACTTTATTCTGTCTAAATTGGAGATGTACAATAAAATGCGTTGGCAAATATATTTCCACAGTCAAATTACCGAGTCTGTTGTCAGTCAGCTCACATGCTACTGTGCGTGTTTGAATGCATGTATTTGCATGGTGGGAACGTTTAAGACTTACTGCTTAAGGAACCTGGGGAGACAGCCCAATGGGTAAGAGCACCTGCTGTGTAATCCTGAGGACATGGGTACCCCATAAAGGCTGGGTGGAGACAGGCAGATCCCGAGAATCCACAGGTCAGCCAGCCTGACCCAATAGGTAAGTGTCGGGGTCAACGGGGGACCCTGTCTCAAAGGAGACCGGAGGGGAGTATGGAGAAAGACGCCTGACATCGTCCTCAGGTTCCCGCATGTGTGCATGGGCATGAGCACCCCCAATTCACACATGCACATTCACAAGATTTCCTTCTGAAGACTGGATGTGTTGGCATGTACCCACAATCCCAACATTTGGAAAGCTGAGGTATGAGGATACAGAATGTGAGGCCAGCCTGGGCTACATGGTGAGACCCTGATCAAAGTACCGTAAATATATACACAATATGTATATGTGTGTGTGCGTATTCTCTTAGCAAATCTTGTGTATGTGATGCAGTATTGTTATCTATAGTCTTGTGGTGTACATTATACCCCCAAAACTATTTACTTACATCTGAAAATTTATATTCTTTGACTAAAATTTCCTTACTTCTTAACCCCCCGACCTTTGCCAATAACTACACTACACTCTGCTCTATGAATCTGACTTTTTTGATTTCACGTAAGATCGTCCAGTGTTTGTTTTTGCCCTGCCCTGTGCTGTGGCAGGAGTTCCTTTTTTAAGCCCAGCCTTCATCAGAACGTGTTGGCTTTGCAGAGCATGGTGATTACTGCAGACTCATAACCACTCCAAGTGAGGAGCATGCGTGACAATTGAGAAGCCACTGGGTAACGGCCCATGTGCCAGTAAATGTCCCCTCAACTGCAATCCCATAAGAAACTTCAGTCAACTCATCGGGCCAAGTGAGCTCATGCATGCACATACACTTGTACACACACACGTGTGCACACATGCACATATACACACATCAAACACACTCACACACACATGCACACACACAAAGACATGAAAGTAGAAGGGAAATTAATGGAGAAGCGGCTCAGTGGAAGAGAAAAGGGGGACAAGAGAAAGTAATGTAAGGTAAACATGATCTAATCTATACATGTATGAAATTGTTAGTTAATTTAAAAATTAAAAAAAAAACTTAAAAGGAGATAAATACCAAGAGGTGAGTTTTTATGTACCATTGTCCTATTCCTATGCACAGCTTTAAAATTCTAGGTTGAGAAAAAAACTGGCAAGTGGTGCCTACTATTGGGGAATAAACCAGTTATTCCCTCAACACACACCCCTCCCCCACTCAACAAAATCAGTTACTGAGTACCTGTAGCAAGCCGGACCCTGGTTACCATGGCAGCAGATAGAGGGAGAACACGCAGGGATTCCCACGCAGTCCTTCACCATTCAGGACTGAGCGAGGCCCAGCCTCCCTTTGTTGGAACTCACATTTATATGTCCGTTCTGCAGCAGTCTTGCAGAAAGCTTGATGAACAGGCCGAGGGACACACAGAAGAGGGTGAAGCTCAGACCCAGGTCCAGGGCTTGAAGTGCCAGGTGGTACTCTTCATAGTGGAGGGGGTCCACACAGACTGACGGAAACTTCGCGTACGGGAAAGGAAACGTAACTGCGTAGCCAACATAGCCGGTCCCCGCAGCCCCTGAGAAGGAGTAGAAGCAGTATGGACCAAGGAGGGCAGATTCCAAGGCTATTGCAAAATGAAGTGGACATCCCAGAATGCTCAGAATTACGAAGGTGAAGCCAGCTTCCCACTGAAAATAAGCAGAAACAAACTGTCACTTAGAGGAACAAACCGCTGTTACTGGAGACCATTAATCTCCTCTACCTGGAAGAGGAGAAATACACACAACTTTCTATCTCATCTACACGCATGACTGAGTCTCCTGTAGCCCAGGCTGGCCTCAGATTTCTATGTTGCTAAGGTTGGCCTTGAACTCTTGGTCTTTCCTGCTTCTACATCCCAAGTGCCACACTGGATTACCCCCCACCCCACCCCACCCCACCCCACCCCACCCCGTGCTGCTATTTAAAATTTAGACCTACGGCCTCTGTACGCCAGGCTAGCACTCTGTCCCGGAACTCCACCCCTAGTTCCCTCTACCTTCCTTTTAGGACCTGCTGTTCTCCCTGCTGCCAGTCTGTGCTACAGGAGGAAGTCACGTCAGCAATGTGAGCTAAAATGAAATCGATTCAATAAAGTTTTATTTGTTTATTCCCTATCATACTCAGAGTGCCTGTTGATGTTGGGAAAACACACCCCTTCTTTGGACCTTGCTACTCAGGGTGCTATCTGTGGTTGGGGAGCACGATGCTGCTGAAGAGCCTCTCAGAAAGGCCGCCTTTCAGACCTCATCCAGACCTTCACAGTCCGAGCCTGGGTTTAGCTGAAGCTCCAGCTGACCTGTCCACGGCCTTTGCCACGGAAATGAGGCTACCGTGGATACCACACTCTTTCTGTAGCGAGGGAAGAGCTGACTCGGTGCCGTTAAATACAAGCTGGCTTGGAGTTCTCATCCTTTCCCAGATCTGAGAACTCGGAAGGTGACCTCAGGCTGAGGAGCTGTTGAGGCTGGGGGCAGAGTGCTTGTCTAGCAGCACCGAGTCCGGGGTTCACTCCATACCCCCCAAACACACACACACACCATGGGCACTTACATTATTGAAGCAGAGGAGCCTGTTTCTACAACATTAACTCAGGGCACTGACATGGGCCGGGCCCAAGAGTAATCATGAACTTAGAGAAATGATTTAGAGTAAAAACTGGATAAAATTACATTTTAAACATAGTTTATAAGTTTGGGCAAGGTGGCACATGCCTGTAATCCCAGGACCTGGGAGATGGAAGAAGGAGGATTAGAAATTTGAGGTCGTCATTGCACTTTGGAGCACACACACACACACAACTATCAAATCTGCTGTACCATCCCTGCTGACATTTTTGTATTTACCAAGTGTCTCTGGGTCCACTTTCTGTGAGCAAGCAGTACAAGTGCTCCAGCTGTGATGGCCTGTGAAAAGAAAATTGGAAAAAAAATAACATCCACAGTCGAAGGGACCTCTGGAAAGAGTTCAATCTGCCTCACAGCTTGACATCTTTATCACAAGCTAGAAGGCAGGGCAAAGGGTGAGATGGATTTACGGCTCTGATCCCTTCTTCGTGTGGGAGAGGAACTGTGTGGACAGGGAGGAGACTAAGCCATTAGAGTCACCAGGACATGAGTCACGCCAACTCATTTTCCATTCTCTGTTGCCTTTGCCAGCACAGCCACCGCCTTTGCTACGGTCAAGGCGCCACAGTTAAATTTGCTTCACAGGTCTTGCCCTGCACTTTGTGCCATGGTTTGAATGAGAAATGTCCCCGTAGGCTCGTGGATTTGAGCACTTGTTTCCACGTTGGTGGCCCTGTTTGGGAAGGGTGTAGACCTTTAGAGCCTTGCTGGAGGTAGTGAGTAAAGCCCACTGGGGCGGGCCTTGGGGCTTACAGTCTCGCCCCACTTCCTGCTTGCTCCCCTGCTTTCTGTGTGGGGTGACAATGTACAGAGCCAACTTCCTCCCCCTGCTGGCATGCCACACCTTTCCTGCCATCATAGACTAGAACCCTCTGGAACCATAAGCCAAATAAACTCTGAAGTTGCTTTTGGTTATGGTATTTTTTAATCACAGCAACAAAAAAGTGACACATGTACAACTTTTAAATTTTAAGGAATTTTGACATTTATTTATTTTTATTTGCCTCTCTCTCTCTCTTTCTGTGTGTGTGTGTGTGTGTGTGTGTGTGTGTGTGTGTGTGTGTGTGTAAGTCAGATAAAGTGATGGGATTGGATCTCTCCTTCTATCAAATGGGTCCCGGGGACTGAACTCAGGGAGACAGGCTTAGCTGCAAGCATCTTTACTTACTGAGTGATGTTGCCACCTCAATATCCTGTTTTTCATTTTTTCCATCAACATTATAAAGCTGCAAATAGGACAAACTGAAATGGAGATCTGTCTTCACGCCCCAAATCTTTCCTAACAGGGGCCTGGTCTTTCACAACCTGCTTTCTTTTGATTTGGGGGCCTTGACCTGCTGATGGATACAGACACATGACCTCTGTTTCCTAAATGACAAAGACAGCCATTAAAATGGATGTACGTGGCATGGCATTTAGTGTTGTGGGGGAGTCATGTCCACTTTTATGAAGAGTTTTTCTCTATAGTCCATGTTTAAAGAGAGGTCCAAAGTACAGAATGAAAATAGTTAATAAAGGTGGGAATGGAGTGTCCAGAATGTTGCAGTGGATAATGGAAAAAGAATCTCTGAGCTCATCTTGGATTCATCATGAGGTCTGATGAAGGAGCCGTTTGTGGTAATTGAGACTAAGAATCACTTATCCGCAAACCGCAGAAATCCTTACTCTCAATCAAAGCATGGGTTCTGAGGTCCAGATAGAAGCTGGGAGGAGATGATTGGAGTGTAGAAAGGTTTAAAAACAGCACAGTTTTGATTTTGACAGAGGAATAAATATGATGGCATGCACAGAGCTGCTGGATTCAAGCGGGGAATGAGAGATTCGCCCATGTGATCTAGTGGGATGCTGCTTGCAGAGTTCCAAGTTTGGTGTATTTACCATTTTGAAACTTGAATTTAGAAACTGGGAGAGGAAAACTCCCGCTCATGCATGGCTCCGGTTGCTGAGCCCAAGACCGCAGACTTGGCGTGGGTCTACCATGAATGTCCCGTGGATAAAAACAGGACCTTCTGTAGTCAAAAGAAGTTCCTGGCTTGATTCTGCAAGAGGAACCTTTCTAGGGGATGGTCAGGGGGCAGAGGCGGCTCACGCCGCATAATGGGGGACTAAGGCAGAGAAATGGAGCCCTGGCTGTCTAAGCGTCCAAACTGGCACATCGCTGCCTGTCAGCAATCAGAGAAATTCAGAAGCGGGAGATTTGCTGGCTTAGCTCTGGAAGACAGCAGACATGATGGGATGCTGAGACTCCAGCTTGCCTTAAGTGTGCTGGCAGCAGTTTCTTTCCTTTTCAAAGTTGAAAAACGCTGCAGAATTGCAGTTTCCTGTTATTTTGCTCACAGCAGCCAACTTGAATTTTGCCTTGTTTATGCACAACTCTGAAAAAGCTCTTTCACGGAGCAGCAGCCTAGGATATGGCTGTTCGGTAACTGGTTAAATCCACTTGGCTGGTGGGATGGGGATGCCAGAGCTGAGCACACCCATCTTCCTGATGCTGTTCCTGAATTTAAATAAGAAGAAGGAAGAATGAAAAGGGAAAAGATTTGAGGGTAGGGAACAGAAGTCAAGAGGGAAAAGAAAAGGAGGAAGGAGCGGGGTGTTTGGGAAGTGAAGGGCTGGATGATAAGTGTGGTTTGAGGAAGGGCAGGGAGGCAGGACCTGGGGTAGGAGAGAGCACTCCCTCCCTCTGCCATGCTATTGGCTTGCTTTCTGGGGTAATTGTGAGCCCTTCCACTAGACGTTCAAGCTGCTTACAGACAGTACGCAGTTCCCAGAAGCAAATGAATCGAAGGAAGCAATTTCAGAGGCATCACATGAAGATAGGATATACAACTTAGTCACTTACAAGCATCTATTGTGGGTCTCCTACAAGCAGTGAGGTAATCACGATGCAGATAAAGTAACAACAGCAAGTCTTCATTCTGATTAAATATAGGGCAGACACAGTGGTAAGCACGCCAGCGTTAACACGCTGAATCTACTCAACGAGGCTGAAGATGTAGTTCTGTTAGCAATGTGCTTTCGCAGCACACAGAAGCCCTGATTGTGGGCACAGTGGCACACATTTGTAGTCCCAGAACTCAGCACACAGAGGCAGGAGGATCGGAAGTTCAATGTCATCCTCCATTCCACAGAGTCTGAGGCCAGCCTGGGCTACATGGGACCCTATGTTGATTACTTTCTTATTTCTATCATAAAATACCCTGACAGAAACAGCTTAAGAGAGGGAAGACTACTGTAGCTTACAGTTCCAGGAGCTACTGTCTGCCATGGATGCGAAGACGTGGCGACAGGGAAGGCGTGGTGACAGGGAAGGCGTGGTGACAGACAGGGAAGGCATGGTGACAGACAGGGAAGGCATAGTGACAGGGAAGGCATGGTGACAGGGAAGGCATGGTGACAGACGGGGAAGGCATGGTGACAGACAGGGAAGGCATGGTGATAGACAGGGAAGGCATGGTGACAGACAGGGAAGGCATGGTGATAGACAGGGAAGGCATGGTGACAGACAGGGAAGGCATGGTGACAGGGAAGGCATGGTGACAGGCAGGAGCAGGAGGCTGGCTGTTCATGTTGCGTCTATACTCACGATGCAGGCAGTGGACAGGAAATGGACCTGAGCTACAAGGCCTCAACATCTGTCCTGCGTGACTGACTGACTGTCCAGGAGGGGTTCCTGTCCCAAAGCTTCCACGACCTCCCCAAATAGTGCCACTAGCTAGGGGCCGAGTTCTAACCCCTGCACTTAGGAGGGACATTTCACATTGAAACTAGACTCTTTCCTAAAAATAACGTTAAATAAACTGGCACGGAGCTGGTCTCCAGCTTTTCAGAAGAGGCTGTATGAGATGAAACAGGGTACCAAATAACCGTACGAGTCATGATTCCAGCTCTCACTGGGATTTGCAATCTAGATTAAAAAAAAAAAAAACCATAATGTGCACATACACACATCCCCATTGGAGGGACTGAGGAAAGATGGCTCAGCAGCTAAGAGTGTGTACAGCTCTTACAGAGGACCCAAGTTCAGTTTCCAGCCCCCATGGCAGCAGGCAGCTCACACCTGCCTGAAAGGCCAGCTCCAGGGATAGGATACCCTCTTCTGGCTTCTGAGATACCTTCTTCTCTCTGTCTCTGTCTCTCTCCCCCCCCCACACACACACATTAAAAACAAAACAACAAATTTACTAAATAAAACAAAGCAAAACTAGACAAGAACGAGAGTGTGGCACACAAGAAGCATTTGGGTATTAAGTTCAGGAGGACAAAGAGAGCCTGGAGCAAGTCTTGACGGCTTTGGTTTCCATGGCCATGAGCAGCGAGGGCACGCCTGGCTGGAGACCGTCATCTGCAGAGGTGAGGAAGTGACACTGTGACACTGTGTTTGGGTCACAGACAGGGGAGCCAGCCTGCAGCAGGGTGGGATCCTGGTGGAGAAAAGCAGAAAATGAGAGTTCCAAGCTGTGTTACACCAGGGTGAGGAGGACCTCAGCAGTTATATGTGGGGTTTGTCTGGGATGGTCAAGTAGCTCTTTGAAGAAGCTAGCCTGACTCACACGAGTTTAGACATCTGAGACAAATGTTTCGTGCTGGACTGGAATGGGTGTGGTCTCGGTGTCCCTGCAGGACCCTGGTCTTTAGACTTCAAACTCCACTTAGATACAAATCTTTTTTTGTTTTGTTTTGTTTTTTTGTTTTTTTGAGACAAGGTCTTGTTACTGGAGTTATTAGAGTCAGATCTTGGACCCTGGCAGCACTAACGAGCCATATCAGCCACCCATTCTCCCAGTGGGAAGAACAGAGAGGTCCATCCCCCTCTGCCAAGTTCATCTTCAGGATCTTACTAGGAGGCTTAGGTTTAAACAGAGAGCCAGAGGTAGGCAGGCATAGGTGAGCAGTCCAGGCTGGTCAAGGTGTGTTCCTGCCGTTGTTGTCCCAAAGTTGTCTGGGCTTCCTGGGAACCCTCCAGTTACCTACAGTCCATTGTTCCGGTGGTCTCACGGTCTAAAGAGAGGACACAGTCTCTTTGGAGCATCTTCACTCCTTCTAGGGCAATGTCACGGGACTCAGGTTAGCTTCCAACTCAGCTGAGGATGACTTAGAGCTTCTGTTCCTCCTGTCTCACCTCCCAAGTACTGAGATTCTGCACCACCATGCCAGTCTGTGTGGTGCTGGAGAACCAGACTAGGGCCTCACATGCTAAGCAAGCACCCTCCCAACTGAGCCACAGCCTGAGTCCTACCAGTCTAATTTTATATCTAATATGTTTAGTGCCATATCCTCACTGTGTGGTAAACTCTACTATTCTCTATTCTATTGTATTCTATTCATTGAAACTGCTCTTAGCTACCCAATACGGTTTTATAATCTGCTAATGCATAGATCCCTAAGGTTTGACTTTCAGGATTGCCTAGACATAAAATCTTAGTAGGGTGGAGAAAGGGAGGTGCACAGTGAGGAGGAAGAGGAAGATGTACGTTGGGACACGTGTTGGGAAAATTTAGCGTCCCATGACAGGTGATTTAAGCAGGGCTGGTTTAGGGTATTGCTCCATAGTGCAGGTCTAGAGGTGACAGCATGGCATTCTCTGGTTTTACCAGTTTTTAGTGCCAAAGCTTGGATGTTGGCAGGATCAGCAAGCTAGACTAGGCCACCTGTCCTCAAAAGGCCAAACAAAATGACAGTAGAGAGAAAGTGATTTATTCAGTGTGGACATGTTAGGAGGAAGAACAAGTATAGACCCTCCAAACCTACTTCTGGTCCCCACATGAAGCTTATCTTCAGATAGACGATAAGAGGTGTGAGTAACGGAGCACTCTTGTTCAGGATGTGCACCCACCACGACTGACCCATCACTCCCTGAATTCACGTCTTTCTATCAAGTGGTTTGACAGGCTGTAGGAACTGTGTGGAACCTTCTTATGGAGGTCGGTTGAAACCCTGATGCACCTTTTCCTTCATGCTCTCAGCGTGGGATTCCTGGGGGAATTCTAATTCCCTGGGATCCATTGTTTCCATAGCTTGATGGCCAAAGGGAGGGGCAAACCTATTTGTCTTTAGAATCTCTTCCCTCCTGCCAGAAGTGGTAAGTGGGAGCTGCCTAACAAGCACTGCTGAGGCCCCGCCATAATCCAGTGCTGACCATGTCGTCCACAGATTCCCCAGCGCTGACCCTGTCATCCATAGATCCCCAGCGCTGACCCTGTCATCCACAGATCCCCAGCACTGACCCTGTCATCCACA
>CABHPQ010001006.1:4571-17585 GCA_902168405.1 Peromyscus aztecus | reverse complement strand
CCCCAGGACTGAACCTGCCTTCCATAGATCCCCAGCACTGACCCTGTAATCCACAGATCCCCAGCACTGACCCTGTCATCCACAGATCCCCAGCACTGACCCTGTCATCCATAGATCCCCAGCGCTGACCCTGTCATCCACAGATCCCCAGCACTGACCCTGTCATCCACAGATCCCCAGCACTGACCCTGTAATCCACAGATCCCCAGCGCTGACCCTGTCATCTATAGATCCCCAGCGTTGATCCTGTTGTCCATAGATCCTCAGCACTGACCCTGTCATCCACAGATCCCCAGCGCTGACCCTTCCATCCACAGATCCCCAGCGCTGACCCTGTCATCCACAGATTCCCAGCACTGAACCTGCCTTCCATAGATCCCCAGCACTGACCCTGTCATCCACAGATCCCCAGTGCTGACCCTGCCATGTGTAGATTCCCAGTGATTTACACAGTCTGAAAAGTCTACTTTAGCCGGGCGGTGGTGGCGCACGCCTTTAATCCCAGCACTCGGGAGGCAGAGCCAGGCAGATCTCTGTGAGTTCAAGGCCAGCCTGGTCTACCAAGTGAGTTCCAGGAAAGGCGCAAAGCTACACAGAGAAACCCTGTCTCAAAAAACCAAAAAAAAAAAAAAGAAAAGAAAAGAAAAGTCTACTTTAGCAGAAAGAGTTGAGTCAAAGGTCATTCTTGGTTTGAAATTGATTTCCCAACACAAAGAAAGGGAAGTTGGAGAAGAAAGAATTGGTTTGGATGACTCATTTGTTTTTAGACAGGCTGACTATAAAGAGGCTTAGACTATTCAAGTGGGAAACTAACCATTGACAAGGATCAATTTGCTTACCCCGACTTCAGCCAAATCACCAGAATCAGCACTTCCTTGTACAATCTCATTTGGGGGCCTGTGAATGAGACCGCTCAGCAGGTGAAGGCGCTTGTGACCAAGCTCCAGACCCGGGTTTGATCCCACGTGGTAGAAGGAGAGAACTGGCTACTGAATGTTGTTCTTTGACCTCCACAGGTGCTCAGAGGCACCCATGTACATTCATACACACAGTAAATGAAGTGAATAAATAAAATACGGTAATCGATAAATAAAGCAGTTGACCAAGACGGTTATCGAGCAGCCCATCCCCCAGGCCAGTGGTGTTTGATTCACTGTGTCCTTGGTCTCTCTATCCTTCAGCATCACCCTGTAGACAATGTCTGATCACCCAGTCTGTGCTCAGCAAAAACCCCATCATTTCTCCTGGCTGTTTCCTCTTAGTAATTTCCTATCCACTGCCCCACACGCTGCTCCTTGACCTACAGTCTGTCTTGTGCTATAGAATCTGGAGCTGAACTTGGCCCTGCGCCGAGGTGCCTTTCTCCATTCTGCATCAGTATTGAATAAACCCTGGCTTCATTATTTTACCCACTGCCAAACTTTGTCTTTCCATTGCTACTCTCTGGTAGATGGAAGTCCCATGACTGCACAGCCCCCGCCTAACCAAACCCCTTCTGTAACACTTAGAAGCCTGCTCGGCAGGCCTTAAGCGGAACCCTGACCTTGCATTAGCGAGGCACTGGGAGCTAGGCTGCGACTTGTTTCGGGCCAAGACCCTAGACTCTCTAGATATGGGTCCTTTGATGGAACTCATGGGATCCAGTCTCTTCATCGGAGATGGCTCTGCAGGCCATGTGTTCCAGGATTACTAGGGCTCTGTCCTGAAGATGCTATGACCTGCTGGCTGCATGCTCCATAGCAGCTGACGCCTATAAATAAGCTTGCTCAGACATCCTAGGAAAATCGTGTGCCATGTGGCTTTCAGAACAGAGTTAGGAGGGTGTGTGGACCAGAAGGTGGGCCTGACTTCAGAAAGTCTTCACTAAAAGCTTTGAACAAATACAAGGGACAGAGTAGGGTCAGCGCTGGGGTATCACATGCAAAAAAATCCCTCTTCTACATCTCCAAAGAAACACGGAGTAGTTTGTAAAGGAAGTGACAATATGATTGAGATATACAAAGCATCTTTTCACTGGAGGAAGATGTGTCTCCGCAGCAACTGAAGAAGTGATTGGCAGGGGCGGAGTGGACTAAGGCAGGGGCCTCCTGAGGCTGACCTTCATCAGACAAGACTGTAGCTTAGCAGGAAACTCAAGAGGAAAAAAATATTGTTGCTCCAAACTTAGACACAGGAGGAGTGAGCATTCCACTGCTTTCCTTCTCTGGGGGGTTTCTCCTGCCAGACCAGCCTCACCTGGAGTCCTGGCAACTTAACCAAAGTTCCACTCCATAACACAGTCTGCTGTGTCACCAGAATGCAGGGCCCAGGAGTCACCTACTCAGTCCACAGTGACAATCAAAGGCAGCAGGTGGCCGTCTTTGTTCTAAGCTCTGGAGATAGCGTAATAAAGAAAACAGAAGCAGAACCCTAATCTTGTGCGATGCACAATAGGTAGTTAAGTTATATCCTAATGGAGATGGGGCGGGAATGGCAGGTGGGGGCAGGGGTTACAATTTTAAAGATGCTTTTTACATTTGCTTTATTTATTTATTTTGCGTGGGGCTGGGGGAGTGAGCACATGGGTACTATGGCACATGTGTGGAGGTCAGAGGACCTCTGATGGGAATTGGTAGGTTCCAGGTATTGAACTTGGGTCTTCCAGCTTGGTGACAAGCAACTTAACCTTCTGGGTCATCTCTGCTGGCCTCTAGGAGGTTGCAATTTAAAACAGGGTAAAAGAGGGAAGACTTAGGTGGAAAGTGACATTTGACTGGGACCTGATGGTGGGGAGTTGGACGTGTAGCTCAGTGAAGTGCTTGCCTCGAGGCATGAAGCCCCGGCCTGGACCTCCAGCACTGTGGAAGTTGTGTGTTCTGGTGTTGGCTTGTCGTCCCAGCACTGGGAAACTGGAAGTAGGAAGGTCAGAAGCTCTAGGCTTCATGGAGAGTTCTAGAACAGCCGGAGACACATTAGGCAGGTTTGAAAAAGTGGTTTGTGTTAGCATTTAGGCATCCATACTGGCCTTTTCTTGGGGTCCTGACAGGTTATACCCTCAGCTTTAGCTGCAGAGCACCTCTGCATGCACTTGCTACATCTCCTTATAAAAGGCGGGCCTTACCCACCTCTCATCTCTTTCTTTCTCTTCCAGTCTCTGCCCCCTTCTCTGCCCTCCCCTCAATAAACCTCCCACGTGGGCCTGTTGTACGGTGTGACTCCTTCCCACATTTTTAAAATACAACAGTTTGGGAGCCAGCCAGGTACAGGAAGATTTTAGACAAAGAGGCCCCAGAACAAAGGCCCTGGGGTAAAACACACCTGGGTGTTCTTGAAATGGCAGCCATGAATGTGAAAGGGCATAAGGCCCAGGAAGCTGCACTCCCAGGAACAGGAGAGCAGAGTTGGTAGCCACTGGGTAAGAACAGAGTTTGGACAGGGTAAGGGAAAGGCTCGGTGTTAGCTAGCAATTGAGTCCAAAGCTCTAGTTAGCAGTCTGCTGAAATTGCCTTCATCCTCACCAAGTATCTTAGGATTAGACAGTTGTTCACATGGTCTCTTTTTACCCATGAATGTCCCCACAGCACAGGGGGGGAAAGCAAG
The DNA here is from genome assembly GCA_902168405.1 of Peromyscus aztecus. Taxonomy (NCBI): domain Eukaryota; kingdom Metazoa; phylum Chordata; class Mammalia; order Rodentia; family Cricetidae; genus Peromyscus; species Peromyscus aztecus. The sequence continues at coordinate 14,006 of CABHPQ010001006.1, read as the reverse complement.
AAGGAACTAGCTGGATGAGACTCCTGCTTCGGACCACATAGTAAGACCGTTCAAGTCTGAAGTGGAACACAATCTACTTCCCCGCACCTTGTATCTCCGACTCCACGCCCAACCCCAGCTTGCCTCCCTCCACCTCCTGCAGCCACTCAGGAGTAGCTTGCCCGGGACACTCACGTCGTTTCTCTTGGCCTGTGCCTAAAATACACATTCAACCTACATTAAATATATATAATCTTCGTCAAAACCGAGTCCAGTGTGGTGACATTAGCTTGTAAGGGATGGACAGCTGCATAATAATCAAAGCCTCACTACGTAGCCCAGGCTGACTACCAGCTCACATTCCTGCCTCAGTCTTCCGGGTGCTGGGGTATAGGTCTGTGCCACCATACCTCACAAGAACGTTTCATTGTTGTATACATGACATACAAACACACATGAAACAATGCTAAGAAAAATCATATGCTTAAAATTTAATTACTAGAAATTCCTGCTCTAAATTCAGGATTATGATTTTCTGCAGGATATAAACTTCTTTGAATTATTGGAAAACTCTTGACTGATGTATTATTTTACTTCCTTTCCTCTCACCTCCCTTTACGTCAGTATGTTTAATGAAATATGCCCTACCAAAGCCCCGTTCCAGATGGGACAGGCGATCCAAACGCTCCATCCTGTGTACCAAAGCTTGCAGGAAAAGACGGGGAAGAAGGCCATGACTCCTGAGAAGACACTGAGGCTTCCTAGAGTAAGCAGGATCCAGCCAGCAGCCTGGTAGAGGCCCTTCATCTTCCTCTGTGACTTGAGTCTTTGCTCTGAGATATTTGTTACCAAAACACGAGGGTGAGCCAGCCCTCCACAAACATAAGTTTCTTAGAGACCGTAGCTCAAACAGGAGCAATGAGGTCCCGCAGACAATAGTCATTGTCTCCAGAGGAGAATGGAAGGAATGATAGAGCTCTGGATGTAAGTTAGGCAGGATAAACTTTAACACGTCCTTTTTGAGAGAGAGGCGGGCGGGGCGACTGATTTCTCATTTTGGAGTGGCTGCCTTGACTCCCTGCATTTGCTGTGTCCTGGGGAGTGACCACTTCCTGGCTTAATCAGATTCAAAGGTTCACTGACTGAGCTAATTGTTTCTGAACTCAACCTGCCTGGTGGTTCCAGCATAAAGCCACATCCTCTGTGCACAATAGAGCCACATTCCCAGCAAAAGTTCCCACAAAGCAAGGCAAGGATCACACACACCATTACTTGTCACTTTTCGTTATATTTAATTTAAACGGTTTAAGCAAACAAGTCTTTCCTTTCCAAGTTTAATTCCATACAGTTATTTATTATTATTATTTTAGACAAGGTCTGGGAACTTGCTATGGAGACCAAGTCGGCCCTGAATTTTGGGGGATCTTCCTGCCTCTGTCTCTGAAGGGCTGATATTATAGGCATCATGCTCAGCTATTTTCAGTTTTTTTTTCTGCTCTTCCAGAGAACCTGGGTTCAATTCCCAGCATCCATTTGGTGGGTCACAACTGTCTATAACTCCAGTCTCAGGAGATCTGATACCCTTCTCTAGCATCCTTGGGCACCAGGCATACATGTGGTGCACACACATACATGGAGGCAAAATAACCATACACAAATAATACATTTTTAAAGTAATTACATTTATCTGCTGTGTGTGTGTGCATGTGCATGTACGTGTGTGTGTGTGTGTGTGTGTGTGTGTGTGTGTGTGTGTGTTGAAGGGGGATACTCATGCCATAGTATGACAACTTGCAGAAATCAGTTCTCTTCTTCCCTCATGTTGGGTCCTGGGCTCGAACTTAGGTCTTCAGGCTTGGAGGCAAGTGCTATCTCATTAGCCCAGAACATGAGTTTGAAGTCAGGCAGAGCAGGGGTTGATTCTGGTTTTGCCCTCTACTGGGTTTGTGTCCTAAAGGAAGAACGAGCTACTTAATTTTTCTGAGTCTGTTATCTATCACCTTGGGGACATTAGGCTTGACTCTTCCTGACCAGTTTGATAAAGATTCCCAAAGGGCCCTCCCACGTACAGGAGAGGGACGCCTCTCACCAGTTCTCCAAATTCCCCCCAACCTTTCTGTCTTCTGATCTATAATAGCCATTCCACGAGTTGACCCAGATTTCAAAGCTGTTGCATCCAGATACACAGAATCTGGGAAAACTGCTCAGACTATCTGGCATGGCCACTGTGGCCTGGGTCCTCTCAATGCTGTGGGCTAGATTCTCTGACTGTTTTCTTTCTACATAAACTAGAGACGTTCCTGGAGGGCCGAGAACTTGTGAGTCTTCTGCACCCAGTAAATATGCACGACCTTTCTGATAGCTTATGGCTGCGTCTATGGAGCAGATCCACATTAGTAAATACTTGTGGGATCAATTCATGGAGATGTTAGCTTGTCCAGTCTGCATCTGGGCCCCAGGGAGCTGCACAAGGGTGAGCGTATGTGAGTTCAAGTTCGCCAGAGCTAATGTCGAGGCCAGTTTGTTCCCTCATGCCGGGGAAAGGGTCTGGGGGAAAGACAGATTTGTCTGCATTTGTATTTGGTTGAGCTGTTTTGACTTTCCCTTCACTTCTTATCTCAAGATTACAGCTCTGTGGTGAGCTAGCACATTCCGGGTCAGCTCACTCTCTGCTGTTTGCACGTTTGGAAAACAGTCTGTTGAAATCCCCATGTTAAACAGTCCACAGTGCAAAGGATGGCAAACAAAGACAGAGTGTTTTCGTTTAATCTGGGGAGACTTTAAGTGCCTATAACATTCTGAATTAACGCAGACGTTGTCAATATAACTTTATTAGTCGTTAAAAGTTGTTACCACTAAATATGACCAAGAAGAAGTGAGGTGGAACTAGGGACATCCCCCGCCCGATGATTTCCAGAGAGGCTGGACTCACGTTAACTTTGTTAAAGCAGGGACGTCTTTCAGTGAGAACGGAGGTGGATGTACGCCTGTACCCAGCTTCCACTCTATCAGCCGCAGCTCTGTACCTAGGCACCAGCAGTTCCCACCACTCGGGGAGCCCCTTCTTCTTGGCACCAAATTTCTAGAGCAGGAATTGGGTAAATTCTAGAAGGAGGCAGAGTCAAAGCCTTCCCTTCTATACAATCCGAAGAAACCCCAAGACCTTGGCTCAAGGGAAGATGGTGGAGGCTCCACCAGCGTTTCAATCCCACTTTGCCACTAAAGACAAAAGGAAAAAGAAAAGGAAAAAGAAAAAAACCAGACGAAAGCAGTGTTGGCTGTGGGAATGCCTGTAATCCCAGCACTTGGGCAGCTGAGGCCGGAGGATCAGTACTTCAAGATCAGCTTGGACTACACAGCGGATCTCTACCTCAACCCCTCCCACAAACAAAACAAAATAAAACAAGCAAACAAAAAAACCGACATTTGAATCCAGCTCCCTCCTGCACACTGCACGCAATCGAGCAAGGAGTCCTAGACTCACAAAGGTTGGGTGACGGCAGAGATGCTGAGGGAGATTCTGATCCCACCATCCTGTATCTTTTTAAGTAATTCCTTTGCATGTAGTCCCTGTGAATAACAGCCCCTCAGGTGCTAGAGTTTTAGAGTTTAAAAGGGTTCAAAGCTACAGGAGAGATTCATTTATAATAAAAAGGAAATGGGGCTTCCAAAGAGAGATGTAGTTAAAATGTATTTTCCTAGTGGTTCCAGACAGCTGTCTTATTTTTAGTATTGAGGAGTAGTCACCCATATAGTCGATAGAGCACACATTCTGGTGTCAGAAAGACCTGAGTTTGCTGGCTTGGTAGCGCAAGCCTATAATGCCAAGGGAGGCAGAGTTAGAGGATCTGGAATTCAAGGTCACCCTTCACCACGTAGCAAGTTAGAAACCAGCTACATGAGACCTGTTTGAAAGTGGGTGGCAGTGATGAGGATAGCCCAGCAGATGAAGGACTTGCTGATCCAGAGTGAAGACCAGGACTGGAATCCCCAGAACTTACATGTGTGAGTGTGTGTGTGAATATGTGTGTGAGTGTATGTGTGTATCTGTGTGAGTGTGTGTGTGTCTGTGTGCAAATGTGTGTGTTAGTGTGTGAGGAGTGTGAGTGTGTGTGAATGTGTGTGAGTGTGTGTGTCTCTGTGTGTGTTATTGTATGAGGAATGTGAGTGTGTGTGAATGTGTGTGTGAGTGTATGTCTGTGTGTGTGAGGAGTGTGAGTGTGTGTATGTGAATGTGTGTGAGTGTGTGTGTCTCTGTGTGTGTTTTTGTATGAGGAATGTGAGTGTGTGTGAGTGTATGTCTGTGTGTGTGAGGAGTGTGAGTGTGTGAGGGATGTATGTGTGTGTAAGTGTGTGAAGAGTGTGTGAGGAGTGCATGAGTATGTGTATGTGTGTGAGTGTGAGTGTATGTGAGTGTGTGTGAGTTGTGTGTGAGAGTGTGTGTGTGTGTGTGTGTAATCCTGATATTCACTAGGCAAGATAGAGACAAGAGAAGAGTATAAGAGAATTTCCTAGAATCAGTCAAATACCAAAATTAAAAGAAAATAACACTGGTAACAGCAGCGTAGGAACTGACTCCAGTTCATCAAAGGATATTAAAGGGAGAGAATGGCGGTGGAGTGTATGTTAGTTGCCATAGTAACAAGTGATCAAACTATGACCCATAACAGAGCAAACCGATATCACTGCCTCCTGACACGACAGAATGGTCTGCACAGGGTCACCTGCGCAGCATTTGTGCAAGAACATCTCAATGGAATCTGACAAAAAGGAAACAATTAGATAAATTCAGGTACTAGGGACATTTTATAAATGTCTGAACTCTTCAGCATTATTTAAATATTAAAGTCATGAAAAAGAATAAGAAGGATGTTGGGACAGTTCTGGAGGTTTGAAAATTTCAAGTTAAAAATCGAGTGTGCGGGCTCAGTGAGCTTTGATGATGTGGATGGGCTGATGGTTCCTGTGCCTCCTTCAGCATCCAGCTACAGCCTGCTTTCTAGCCTAACATGGAGCCTGCATGCCAGGCTACATTGTGGGGGCACACCTCACGCTTAGAAGTACCTTTCCATAGACTTTCGTTCCTTTCCAACGAGCCCATTTCTCAACCATTTAAAGCCTTTCCGGTGTTCGTGCACAGCCTGTTTCTTCTGCTTTTCCTTGTTGGTCAGTTTCAACTCTGAGTAAACTCTCTTTCCTCATAAGAACCGGGTCTAACAGAGGGCAAAGTTCAACGTTCTTATCCCTAACTGGAAACTGCCAAATTTCAATTTTAAACCCTCCAATCTGCAGGATATTTGGACCTACTTAGAGATTGCTGCACCGACCTATACTTAACCTAATTCCGACTATGTCTGCTTCCAGAATATGTCCCCCTCAAGTGTGCTGAAATCATCTGGACTCTATCAGCCTTTCTCTGTTTTTTTCAGGGCAAGACAACTTGACTGTCACCAGCAACCTTGGGCAGCTCGTCGTCTGTGTCAGCCCGGTCTTTTCAGGGCCTGGAGCAGCTGTGACTTGTGCCTCGTCCCACCAGCAGCCTCCCACAGGCCATTTTGGGCACTGTCCGCTGTAAATCCTGCTCCTATCTACCATGGAAATGGAGAAATCACCAAAGGAAGGGTGCTGTGACGGAGGAGGGGTCGGGAACTCAGGCAGCTGGAAGGGAGAGACAGGACGGTGTCTGAGGAGAGAGGTGTGGAGAAGATGGAGAGGGCAGGAGTGAGACAAAGTGGACCACGAGGAAAAGAGTCCTGGGCCGTAAACAGCTTTCCGTGGCGATCACAGGTCCGCATCTGGAAAGAGCGGCTCTGGGAACACGAAATGCTTTAACAGTGAGGGAAAGTGAAAGAAACAGAAAAGGACCAAAGTGAGCAAATCCAAGGAGGAAGACACTCCAGGCACCCTGAAAACTCCCAGATTTTGTTTGTTTTAAAGATCGCTTTAAGGGAGGAAACTGTGATTCACGTGTGTATGCAAGCACATGCTTATGTATGTGTGTGTTTGGATGCGTGTATGTATGTATGTATATGTATTTCACTATATAGTCCTGACTGGCCTGGAACTAGACACACAGACCAGGCTAGCCTTGAACTTGCCACCCAAGTTCTAGGATTATCCCTATGTACCACCACCTGAGGCTTAGCCAATCATTTTACTCCCTGTTTGGACATGTTTAAAACAAAAACAGAGAGAACCAGATTCCCCGTGTGAGCCGAGGGCGGCGACACATTGGGGCACCTGAGGCATTTGGTGTCAGGAGTTCTGAGTTCTGCTTTCTTGACTCTGGAGGTGCAAGCTTTTGCCCTTGTCCACTAGATTAGTGTGTAGCTGTTTCTCTGTCTCTCCCACCCCCTCCCGCGCCCCACTCCGTTGTGTGTACATGTGAACATTTTCCCAGGCGTGTAGAACTGCTCAGTCTAAGCACACATGGGAGGAAATGTGGACACACCAGGAAACCAGAACATCAGATAGTGAGTTTACTCCCACATTCTAAAAGGAACTGAGTGAAGAGACTCCTTACTGTTTCTCCACCCCACTCCCGCCAAAGTCTGTTTCCGTACACAGATATTCACGGCCAGGTACATGGCTCGCTGAGAAAAACACTAAAAAAAACTAAAGGTAGAAAGAGAGAGCTAGTTCCACAGAGTTATCTTTTTACCTCTGCATGTACATCATGGCATGTACTCCTGCTATCTTAGTTAAAGTGTGTGTGTGTGTTTGCGTGTGTGTGTGTGTGTGTGTGTGTGTGTGTGTATGTGTGTGCAGGTGTGTTTGCCTGTGTGTGTGTGTGCAGGTGTGTTTGCCTACGTGTATGTGTGTGTGTGCATATGTGTGTAGATGTATTTGCCTGTGTGTGTGTGTGTATGTGTGTGCACGCACGTATGTGAATAACTTTTAACTTTCACCTACAGTATAGTCAAGGACCAAGCTTTTCAGTACTTCAGTCCTTGGTCCCTGCCCTACATATGAACATGGGCTTGAACGTCTGCTGTATAGAAGTTTCCAGAATACAAACAAACAAAAACCTCCTGGTGGAACAAGAACAGAAGAATGACCTCCCGTAAGTTCTAACCCTTCCTAATCTTGGTATCCTCAGTAAAATGTGGAGCTAGGATTTGACAGTTTCTGAGATGCTCTGAGTTTTTACAGCTTAGCTCCCCGGGGGCAGAGACACCTGTACCACCCACTGCCTGCCCCTAAGAAGCCTTCCTTCCTCGTACTGTGGTCTGGAAAGTGGAGATCAAGTCACAGCGCTCTTCTATATTCAAGCCAAAGGCAGCAAGATCTGAGCGCACTGGGATTGGACTAGTTTCTCCTTGCTTGAGACATTTCACCCAGCATTCCTAGAAAGAAGCTTTCCGTTGACCCTGGGGGAACAGTGGCAGCCACAGTAGCCAGCCACCTCTAAACACATAGTAGCTTAGCATTGCTAGCCTCAGCCATGGGCTAACGGTTGTCTGTGCTGTAAAGAAATCAAAATGTATGAGCAGACTTAGAGTCACTACTCTTTCCCATCTCCTTTAAAATTTTTTCTTTTATTTTTATTTTATGTGTATTGACTTTCACTTGCACATCCATCTGTGCACCCGTGTGTGCAGTTCCCACAGAGGCCAGAGGAGGGCATCAGATCCCCAGGAAGGACCAGAGTCACAGATGGCTGTGAGCTGCCATGTTGGGGGGAGGTGCTTTACCCCAGCTTCTTGAGAAGAGCTTAAAGGCAAGTGGCCAGCACAGATCGGTTAGAACAAACCTCTAGGAAAAAGTTATGATAATTTTCTATTGGTTAATTTTGTTATTTGACAATTTTATACACGTATACAGTATATTCTAATTACTAGCTCTGCCATACCCTCTCTTATTTCTCTCCTATCCATCCCCCGCCCCACACTATCACAGCCCTTCCAGTCCCTTTCCCAGGCTCACGACTTTTGGTTTTGTATCCTATGTAGTTAACCATCTTTGTGACTGTTGGACTGGAAGTGTCAGTGGGGTCTGATGGGGTCCTCGATGAGTACATGGATGAAGGTAGTGATTGCTCCCGATTCTATTAGTAGCGAAGAGTTCGGCAGTGAGGGGTAGAACCCGAACCCTCCTCCATCCACACCTGACCGTTGAGTGGCCCACTCTTGTGCTGACCGAGTGCCAGCACGGGCAGCTGCTGAGAGCTCATGGTTGCCATGGCTGTGTCTTGCTCAGAAGTTGAGATTTTTGCAGACATTCTCCCTGTCTTCCAGCTTTTCCATTCTGACTCTTCTGCAGTGTTCTCTGAGCCTCAGAAAGGACGGTGTAAATGTCTTATTGGACCTCTAGAAGTTTGCGATCAATCTGGAAACAAAGTCCTTTTTCTGTGCTTTTCAAATAGTGTTAAAAATACCAGAAGCTTCACTTTTCTGCTTTCACACAGGTGGGGAGGCCAGGTGAGGTACAGGTGTATAAATAGCTGTTCCAGCATCTCACACCAGCATCTCTGCTCAAAGCTCTCACCCAATGCTCTCACCCAGCTCTCTCCCCACTGTTCATGGGGCTCTAGTGTTTTTCCTGTTGTGACCGAATAACTGACAGAAAGCCAGCGTGAGGGAGGGTGGGCCTGTTGGGGTCACAGTTCAAGGCGACCCAGTCCACTGTGCTGAGGAAGGCATGATAGCAACCGTGGAGGCAGCTGGTCACCCTGCCCCAGCAGGCAGGAAACAGAAGGGGATCAGAGAGAGGGACCAGGCTATAAAATCTCCAGGCCCGCCCCCAGTGACTCCTTCTTCCCATGAGACTCCATTTCCTAAAGGTTCCGAGACTCAGCTGGGGACCAAGCAGTTGGACATATGAGCCTGTGGGACACATTTCATACTACGACACAGTTTTCCCACACCTGATTTTAGTCTTAAAGTTCTTGGGTTCTGTGTTGATTGCGTGTCTTCTCCCACTAGGGGGAAGCTCCGTGAAGGCAAGGAAGGCCTTTGTTTTAGTTACCACAGACCAGATCCGAAAACAATGTCCAGCCTGGATCAGGACGGATTGTTGGACTGATAAACTAACGAATGAATGAATGAATGAGACCACTGCTCCTGACAAGCACTGGTACATCTAAGGCATCTGCTAATAGAAGCCAGCTCCACAGGTCTCCCCTGAGAAGCACGGGGTACCGGGTCCCTTCAACCCCTCCAGCCTCTTCCCTCCGAAGCCCACAGAGAAGCACAGGGGTTGTGTTCCGGGGGAGCGAAGCCAGCTGGAGAACTGCACTGTACATACAGCACAGGCATCAGATACGGACGCGGGAGGAAGGGCACGGTGGTGACCGGGCTGGGATTGCCTTGGCCTTGCTGTGAGGCACAAGGCATGTAATCACATGACTTGGTGTTGAACAGAAGACACAAGGTCAGACTAGCCTCCCAAGAGTACAACAAGAACTTTCGAGAGAGAGAGAGAGAGAGAGAGAGAGAGAGAGAGAGAGAGAGAGAG